>JAPYZT010004386.1:0-18233 GCA_030522965.1 Tryphoninae sp. A BG-2022a | reverse complement strand
TGTGTGTGTGTGTGTGTGTGTGTGGGTCGAGAAAAACCGGAAAATTCGTATCGCAATTTCCGGAATAGTGCAACCTTCGAAATTGCCTCGTTCGCATGTAGACAAATGCTATTTTGCCAATGCAGAAAATATTTTCACGTTGAGCTAAGAAGTTATTGCATTTTCATACTATATTCATCGGAACATAACTTTTTCGTCAACGGGATATAAATCTTAAATCGTAATTCGTTCCGTCAATATGGAAGCGAAATAATTATCGCAGTGATCGCAACCCTTAAAAAATGATTCGTTTGAAAACGATCTTTCGAGAACGTTTTCTAAGAAATGCATCGTTTGATTTAAAAAAACGCAAATCGAACGTTTCAGACCTGAAATTTCCGTGTTCGTTTCGTTTTTCCGATCTTTTATTTCGATCGTTCTCTTGCTCTATCTCGCCGTTGCACTTGTATCAACGACGGGAGGAAGAAACGACTTGTGAGAGACTCGGACCTTTTTGGAAGGACGAAACGTGTAGAGAGATGGACAGTATGGACGGTAAGCGGTGTGGTGGAAGGGCGTCACGGCGAGTGAAGACGGACGTCGCGGCGGAGCTATATCTCTCTCTCTCTCTCTCTTTCTCTCTGCTTGACTCTTTCCCACTCTTTTTCCCCGTGCGAGAGGGAGAACGAAAAAGATTCGAAATGTTGTTGAGAAAGTGAGAGAAAGAACCAAGAATATTGTACCAACGCGATAGCTAAACTCCGTCGCGGGAGGCTAACTCTCGGCAGGACGAACCGACTTCGAAGCTACTACCGCGACAACTTTGATTATACTACTCTCTGGGTTTTATTTTATTATCCTTCTCTCTGTGTTTTATGGGACTCGCACGCGCGCTTTTCCGTTCGCTCACCACTCTCTCTCTCTCTCTCTCTCTCTCTCTCTCTCTCTCTCTCTCTCTCTCTCTCTCTCCCCCCCCTCTCTCCCTCTCCCTCTCCCTCTCCCTCCCCCCCACCCCTCTCTCTCGCTCTGTCGACCTCTCTCTGTTTCTCTCCCTCGCTCTATCATTTCAACGACCATCGAGATCGCAATGAGATGTTGAACTCAACGACGAACCAACTCGTGATTGATATGGATATATAAAAAAATGAACACGACTTTACTAAATTTTAACCCAAAACATACGAAAATATATATATATATATATATATATATATATATATATATATTCCTTTCGTTTCAATTAAACAATTTCTAATTAATTGATGTATTTAAACAAATACGAAATTTTTAAACAATTTAAATTATTCAGTTTTGTATTCTCGTCGTTATATTTTCGTCGATACACGATCTATAGTTTTTCTTTTCCAACATGAAAATATTGCTTAGTTCCTCATTGGCTGGATAACACATGTGTCATCGCAGAATAGAATAGAATAGAACTCGTCGAAATAGGTACAAAAACAATAGTACACTTTATATCTTTTTTTATTGTTTTTACTGTTATCTTCGTCTATCAAAAAAACAACGACGACGAACACAACTCCTTAACATTGACACGTTATTCACGGTTAGAAACGAATTCTAACATAGGTGAAAATCTTTTGTCCCACGATGGGCTAGTCTTGAGCCAGACGTACATGTGGAGTTTACTCGAGTCGCCCTCTTCGTATTATCTTATCTTATTTTTTTAAATAATGTTTTTTTTATATTCCGTTGCCGAGAACGCGGCCTCGAGAACGAAGTACACGGGCAGCACGTAGCTCACCTATATCCTACCTCGGATCCCGTTAGACGCCACTGTTATAAGGGAGTGAACGAACGAAGCCGCGCGTGCGAGCGCAACCCCTCGGAGTCGAGGGAAAAAAAAGGGTTAAAAAAGAAAGAACAACCCGGGAGAGAGAGAGAGAAAGGAAAGAGGCAATTTCGCGAGCGTTTTTAACCGTAGACTAATTTCCTGGACGCTACGGCAGCCAGCAGCACAAAGTTACCGGTGATGTACTCCCCCCAAGAGTCCGTCGACTCTTTTCCCGCTCTTGCGCTCCACCTTAGTCTCGCCAAACTACAATGTCCGTATCTGTACTTTCGTTGCTAACTATAATAGTTGCCAGTAGCTAGTAGATACATACATATACATGTATATAGTTTATCCAACGCACGGACTATCCGAGAATGAATATAAGGATGGAGAAAGGAAGAAAAAAGCCGAGCTACGGGAGAAAGAACGCAGTAGAAATAGGGACGGGCAAGAATTATGAAGGCTACACTAGCCGCGCTATTACGAAACAAATTAAAAAGTAATTAAAACAACCGACGTTGGGAAGTAAAGTTTATTATATACTTTTATATATATATATATATATATATATATATATATATATATATATATATATATATATAGCAGCAACACCGATCTAAAGATCGTTCGAGTGGGCAGGGAAGCAACGAACGAGAGTTCCTCCTTGTGCTTTACTTTCGTCACGTCTGTCATCCCATGCTCGGGATTGAAAATTTATACAATATGATAAAAATAAAACTTGTATCATGATAATTCTTTTATCTAGATTTAGCTCCTATTTTTTGTTAGTTTGATAATCATTGTAACAAAATGAATTTGTTTAGTATTTCCAGAGATATAGGTTACTGTAGAAGAGTCAGGGGTTGAAGACAGAAGAGAAATATTATCGAGAAAAGAGAAAAAGCATCTCGAACAACCTACACTCTCGTAAAGTACGTGAACTTATGTGCTGGCTAGACGTTAGATATCCCAGTGTCTTACCATACATATACCTATATACATACGTATGTACGAGAAGATGTTCCTAACATCCCAACAGATCCTCGCGGGACCTTCGGGACTCGCCGCGACAGGGGATGAAACGCGCTTTGCGGTATTTCTGTATAATACATACACCGATCGCAAAGTTCCCTTACATAGAGAAGCCACATTTAATATACATATATGCAGTCACAGGCTGGAGGGAGGGGATTGGGAGTGGAGAGTGAGAGAATGATTGCCGGTTCCTTCGTTTATCCCACTCTCCCTCTCGCGCTCGATTTAATAATCCGAGGGTGGTAAATTAAAATGATAGACGTCACACGCCGACTGGCGGCCACTGAGAGCCCCATCAATTAATCGAGGTGCTTGCTTTACTATATATAGGGTGGTTGAAGGTTTCAGGGCTTTTGCGGAAACGAGGTAATCCGGAAAGGGTATCAGAGTTCATTGGAGGGGGAAAGAGCCGTAGAGGAGAAAGCCTACTTCATTTATTCATAAATAAATAATCGCCGATCCCTCGTGGTCTTGCAAGAATACATTATATATATATTTGTGTGTGTGTGTGTGTGTGTGTGTGTGTGTGTGTGAGGCCGTAGGGGTAGACGTGGAGAGAAAGACGAAGGTGGGTACGAGACACGTCACTCGACATCGTCGCATCGGGAAAGATGAAAGTACTGGAGTGAATGCGGCGGAAAGAGTGGTCAGACAAGTGACGGCGCGAGTTTTCGATCGAGTTGAATGCAATAAGGGTCAGCCAAAGAGGAAATTATTTTTCCATCGATCGATAATAAATTCGATTGGTAGGAAAAATTAGAATGTATCAATGCTAAAATCAAAATTACGTATGTTGAATAATTTCGAGAATCACGCCCGATACGCGTTGGACGAAAAAAGAAATCGTTATTTTCAAAAAAAAAACGGTGTTGCGTAAATGCAAAATCATGCGCGCGAATGAAATATTTCAAAAAGTCCGACGATATTTTCAGTCGCGAAGTGTCCAGCGAATGTTTAATTAGAGCAAACCGGCCACCCACATGTGTCCGTCGATCGAGAAACGAGAAAGTAACAAAATAAATATAAAAAACGCGCAAACAGTTGAAAAAAAGCGAACGCATGCGATAATTAAAAGTATAATACCGTACTAGACACTTTGACTACAGATATATACGTATACGAGGGAGGTTATACGTCGCGCATAGTAGAAAAAAGCTCAACCGCGCGCGGGGGGATAAAAGCGAGAAACGAGAACGAGAGAAAGAGAGAGAGAGAGAGAGAGAGAGAGAGAGAGAGAGAGAGAGAGAGAGAGAGAGACGGAGTCCAGCATAGCAGTCTCGTTCGTGGTGACACACGGCCCGGAAATATTTGGCAGCTGATACGGGACCTCTCTCGCTCTCTCCCTCTCTCTCTCTCTCTCTCTCGCTCTCTCTCTCTCTCTCTCTCTCTCTCTCTCTCTCTCTCTCTCTCTCTCGCGGACACTTTTTTTCCTCCCACACTCGTCGTTCGTTTCATACAGTATATAGCGAGCGAGAGCTGTCTAACAGGAATGCATCGCGGGGTACTAATGAAAAGCCTCATCGGCGTGCGTGACACGCTAACGAGAAAAAGAGCGCTATATGCTTCGGTTACGCTTGACTCTCTGAAATATATATACATTTTCACATATATGCATCAACCGTCGTGTTATGCGGAAGGCACTGACAGCGGGAATTGAAAATTGCGAAGAACGAAGGAAAATCGCGCATGCAAATAATAAAAATCGCTCTTCGAGACTGTGAGAGCAGTAACAATGAGAGGAATGGAATGAAAAATTCAATTTGTTTCACGGAACGAGAGCGCCAAGAGAGTTGGAAAAAAGGTCTCGGTCGAAGAGGTCGTTTTTTCAAAGGTTCGAGATCCATGGAAAATGTAAACCGCGTACACGCTAATGAAAAGTCTCGTTGGTGGGAGAGTTACATTCCCTTCTTTGTGCACCGCCAATCCTGGCAAAACGTTACGGAGAAGCAAAGTGATGTATGCTCGGAGCATGGCAGGAATTGTGACGGCGGAATCGGGAATTCCGAGGGACGAGTCGAAATTTCGAAAGGCCCATGAAAATTTTAAGGGAAAGAGAGCTATCCCCCGGGTGATTCCTCCTCCAATCTCCTGAACTGTCCGATTGACCATCGTCCGCGCAGACAGAAACGCATTCAAAATCTATATGTACCATTACGTATACCATACCACGAGTCGGCCGTTACGCCGTAGGAATGGATTTGAGAGATCTGTTACATGCATCTGCGAAATCCGGAAATTATCTGCAACGTTGGATGAACCGGTACTGGCTGGAGGCCTACGATGTCGGAGAAATCGAGAACGCCAATCGGCCGACATCCATGGATCAGGAATCGAGGATGGGTACCTATATAGAGAAAGCGCGCTGTCCCGTCAATACGGCCCTCTCACGGGGGTGGACATCGGTCGGTTCGGTTCTCTACACGTCAAAGGGAATGGACACGAGAGGTCGAGAGGATCGGCTGGCGTGGCGAAGAGGAGAGAGACGAAGTGGAATCGAAAACGTACGTCAGGTACGAGGAAGGACGTGAACTACGTTATAACGTCTCCACCTCTTCCAAGGACTGGACGCCACCAAGAGACGGACAGGCTACGGCAACTACCGAGATTCTGGCCTGCCGCTAATCCGGAACGACGGAGCCCGACGACGATCGCAATATCGACTGTACGTGTTGGTTACCACACGTCGGTATATACGCACGGGCATGCTGATCGTCGCGACGTACTCTCGTCTTCATACGGGCAATTCTGCCAACACTCGGCTTGTTGGCGGCTCCCGTATAAGTAACCGGTCATATCAAACCGGGTGCAAGGGAAACGTTTGCGGAACCGGCCAACATCGCAGAGGTACGTAGGTATGCGCGCGGGACGAGACGGTGAATGATGCGGAGAGGGATGCGGTATAGTGACGTCATTAGCAATTCTGATCTCGTCGGGCGGAAATTATGTCCAGTGCGACGGTTGGTCGCTCTCGATATCCTCCTTTCTCTCTCCCACTCTGTCCCTCTCGTGTGCCAGAATCCCTTCAGCATGTTCCTCGTTCCTAGTGGGCACGTTTCGCGTTACCTCCCTATCGTGAAATTCCTAGTTCACTTGCTTCTCTCTCCCGTGGCTTCAACGTGTTGTGCCACATCCCCAAGAGCGCACCGAGAGTGCGTGTAGAACGAAGACCACCGGGCACTCTCCTCCCACTCACCACGGTAGCTTCGACAGAAGCAACAACGACAGCGTGTTGAACGATTCTTCCCTACCAAGGAAATACGAAGGGTTGGTCATGCCATGCAACGACGCAAACGTGTTCCTCTACCGTTTCCCGGTCGCTACTAGATGTTCGACCGTGTAGGATTGCCAGAACGGAGAATGGACGAGAACGAACCAAGGGGCTAGGCTACACCGTAGAATATTGTAGATAACGCGGTTAGTTTGGCGTGGATGACCGACACTCGACATGTAAGTGATTCCCTCCACTTCCGGTTTCCGGCGCGAGAAAACCGGCCAATCCTAATTCGCTTCGACCTGGCTCGTGGTTAGACGCGGTAATCAGCAGTCACCGGGTTTTTCCAATCGTCTCAGTAAGAATAAGTAAAAACATGCAATAATTTTGAATAATACGACGCATTATTCTTGCACCGTCCATATATTGTAGTATGTTAAGTCAGATGTCTAGCATCGCTGTTGGCAAATTATTAATAAGCTCGGTAACGCTTTTGCATTAATGACATCGCGAGATAATGAACTTGAAGGATAGAAAAATTCCACTACGCTATTGACATTTATAAGAGTGACAAAATTCGATTGAATAGCAAATTATTGAAGAAATCTTGAAACGTTTGCTTTGTCCGTTACGCTAGCAAGTCTTGTAGAGAGAATGTCATACACCCATTGACTTCGTACCGCCTTATTGTATTTAGAAGGGATCAAATTCATGCCAAACCGAATAACATGTTATCGATTGGTATCAACGACGTTTTTTACCAATTTTTCTTTATTTCTTTTTAGTTTTACAAGGATTTTGTTCACGTTTTTTGCACAAATTTTATTAACATCTTATAAACGCCTTAATTACATCAACATTCGAAGAACATGAGTTATAATTCTTTCAATCAAAGAACAAAAAAGAATCCTATTGCGGCGAAGTTTTCACACTCTCTACAGTTGAACTCTGCGTCTGAGCCGAAATATTCCGGTATCTCACGTTTATTGGCCAATTTACAACGTTTATTAACGCAAATCTGGAATAATTATGTATTGTTAAATGGCATCAATGATCCATATCGTTAGTGAAAATATATTGTTAGACAACATACTGACCTTAGAATAGCCGCAATTCGTTCCGTTTACAGGAGGTCCAATTAGGCGTTTGAGATATAATCCATATCTAAACGGGACTTTCTCGCCACATGCTAAGTTCGTACATCGAACGACCAGTTCCTCCATATCATTTGGCTGAAAATGTATCACCGTCTCAATTTTTGGAAAAGTCGAAGAAACAATTTTATCATTCAACAAAGCCGGCGATTATTTAGCTGATAATTTAGAAATGACTGACCACACACGTTGCGAAAAAACCTGCATCTATACACTATTGAGCAGGAGTCGGCACCGGCGCATTCAGCTGTTTCAAAAATGTTTTTTTTGTAATGTTTATCTATTTTTTGTTTCAAAGAAATATTATGTTACGGATATTTGACAACTTTACCGCGGATGACTGCCAAGGCGTAACGGTAAATAGGCCGAGACACAAGAAAGAAAACCGTTATTAAAGACATTATGACAAACACCCGAATTGGTGAAAATAATTACGAAAATTTCGTAAAGACAATATAGAATGTCCCGCTTTGAGAATAATGCAAAAGCGACTTTCAGCGATGAGATTTGATTTATGGAATGATTCGAACAGTGATGTTTGTGCTGTGGTTGATTTTTCATGAAGAATGGTGCTGCTACTGATCATGAAGACTTTATACTCCAAAGAGTTTACAATCTTCGCCCATAAATACTTATCGACGGACGAAAAAGGATACGCAAATCGCAAAATCGTTATCTGTATTTTATATGTTTTCTTCAAAACGTAATTTTTATATTACTTCTCGTCTAGCCCGTCTGCAGCGGACTTTATCTATCACTGTTCTTTTATATAGGAAAAAAAAATTTTTTTTCCTCTTTACATAATCTTGACCTTGTCTGCGGACTACACGTGCAAAGATACGTGCACTAACCCGGTATACGACGGAAAAAGAAATAGATAACAATAACTGCATACTGCTTATTTTCGACTCGCAATACGCGAAGATCTTACGGAGAATGAATTAATTTATTCACAATTTACTTATTATCTATCACCTTATTATATTTAGTACGAATACAATTTATTTAAGGAACTGTATCTAGTCAAAATGCCAATTACAAGCAACTTTTTTAAAATGTTTGACGACCAGGGCTTTGCATTTATTTCAATGCGTCTTCCGACATTGAATTCACTGGCTTTTCCTGTATACCTACAAGCATATTTGCCGTAACTTGCAGACTTCGGAATGCCCGGTAATTTTTTAAGAGACCGTCTCCAATGTACTTTTATACACCTACACATTTGATAAAAATGGGTACGTGTAAGAGCATTCGACATATAACTATAAATATATGCATGCATTACTATATTAGATGTTAAGATTAGACAAATTCTCATTGCCCGACAACACATTTGCCAGAGTCAGTTATTGTTACTCTAGAGAGGAAAAAAGGATGAGTCAAGAAAGTGCAAGAAGGGAAAGAAATTATTAAGCCAAAACCTCTTTGTATTGAGGCGAAGATTCTTTTATTATCACAATTTAAAGATACATATCCATACAGTATTCATTCGCACCTGAGTCGGTGAATAATCGCAGATCATTAATTACAGTTAAATAACAATTCCTACAGCTGAGTTGATTACTGTCATTATTAGGTTTAATTCTAAATATTCACAATATTTTATACCAATAAACTTGTATGACATTGATATAGACTCGCTGACCCAGAAATAACAACGATCTTATTCGTAAAAATGGACTGGAACGTTTCTCATAGTTCTTTCTTACTCCGATAATAGATTCGACGTAGTTTGACAGTTGAGCTCGTCGATGCAGGCGCAAAGTACCTAATTGTACTCGTATTTCCAATTTTTCTTTATTTCTTCTTTATGTTACAAGAATTTTCGTTTATGAACCGCGTACATAACTTTTTTTATTCTTACATGTATAATGAATAAAGATCTATGAAAAAAAAATAAATCGAGTTTTTACAAATTTCAGGATTACATGAGCCCTTAAAAACAAAAGAAAATTGTTATTGCAGCAAAGTTTTTACTTTGAATTAAGGCATTTCGCCACTTTGGTTAAGCCGATATATTTCGACATTTCATTTTTATTGACCGTTGTACACTGTTGATTTATGCAAATCTGAAATAATTATACGTTGTTGAATATCATCATTGAAAATATCTGGTTACACAATGTACGGATCTTAGTACGGCCGCACCTTGTACCGTCTACAGGAGGTCCAGTTTGACGTTTATCATATCTTCCCTTCCAACCGCCGACTTTCTCAGCGCACGGCAAGTTCTTACAAAAATTATCTTTCAGATCTTGTATGCTCCATGGCTGGAACTTCACCACCGTCAAATTTTTTATAAGGACAAAAAGATAAAGACGAAAAGACAAAGAACATGAAACAAACCCGGCAATTATTTAGCCGATAATTTAGAAATGCCTCACTAACCACGCTACTGCATAATTGCGTTTTCGACATTGTGCAGAAATAGTTGGCACCGGCCTGTCCAGCTGTTTTGACAATGTTTGTTTTTTTGGTAATGTTTACCTACTTTTTTTCAAACAATAACGATCTTACGGATATTTAACAATCTTACCGCGAAAGATAGCCAAGATGTAACGGCGAATAGCCTCAGACATACGAATAAGAAAACCGTGATTGAAGACATTTTTTGCACAATTTTTATTAACATCTTACCAACGCCATAATTACATCAACATTCCAAGAGGATGAATCATAATTCTTTCAATCAAAGAACACAAAAGAACCCTGTTGCGGCGAAGTTTTCAATTTAACACTCTAAACACTTCACCATTCTGTTTGAGCCCATATCCCAAGGCACCTGATCTCGATTTACCAATTTGCACCGTTTATTAACGCAAATCTGGAATAATAATGTATTGTTGAATGGTATCAATGATCCATATCGTTATTGAAAATATTTTGTTAGACAAAATACTGACCTTCAATTCGCCGCAATTCGTTCCGTTTACAGGAGGTCCAATTAGCTTTTTGATATATTTTCCCTGTTGACGCGGGTGTTTCTCGGCACATTCTAAGTTCGCACATCGATTAACGGCCAGATACGCCATACTCTCGGTCTAAAAATGTATCACCGTCTCAATTTTTGTAAAGTCGAAGAAACAATTTTATCATTCAACAAAACCGGCGATTATTTAGCTGATAATTTAGAAGTGACCCACCAGACACACTCCGACATAACCTTCATTTATACACTGTTGAGCAGCAGTCAGCGTCGGCACATTCAGCTGTTTCAAAAATGTTTTTTTTTTTCATAATGTTTAGCTATTTTGTTTTTCAAAGAAATATTATATTACGGATATTTAACAATCTTATCGCGGATGATTGCCGAGACGTGATGGCTAATAGCCCCAGGCACACAAGAAAAAAGACCGTGACAGAAGACATTGTGACTGAAATCTAACTTGGTCAAAATAGTTGCGTAAATGAAAAGTGGCTTGGACTGATGAGATTTGCCTTGCGAAACGGTAAAAACAGCAACTTCTGCTCGGGACAATATTGTGATCGAGAATGTTGCTGCTATAGGTCGCGATGCTCTCATATTGCTAAATATAAATAATATTTACCCATAAATGCTTTACGATGCGGGAAGAAGATAACGCAAATCGCAAAATCGTGACCGCTATATTTTTTATATTTTTTTATTAAAACATATAGTTTTTTATTACTTCCAAGCTGCCGTATCTACAGCTCGCTCTATCTATAAGTTTTCAGTTATATTATTTAAAAAAAAAAAATTCTGTCTATTTTCGGTAATCTTGATCTTGACTCACACTCTACGCGTTTTTAACAGTATGATTGTTATTTCAGGAATATTTGTCGAATCTGTGTAAGAAAAAGAAGCGTGGTAAAATCGAATGAAGAAGGGGGCAAGGAGGCAGAGAAGTTAACCGGATCTAAACCTCTTTATGCTGAGACAAAAATTCTATTCTTTTATTGTCACAATTTATCGATGAAAATCTATTTCACTGCTTGAATGAATTGCAGTCTAATAATAATACCTGCAGTTACGTTGACTCCTATAAGCATAAGGTATAATTGGAAATATTTACAATATTTTACACTAACGAACTCGTATGACACGAAGATATTCTCGTGGTCCAGGTCGTCGATGAGGGTGCGAAATAATTACGGTCGTTCCTCCAATTTCTCTTTATTGCTTCTTTATTTTAGAGGATTTTCGTTTAGTTTCATTTCGCAAGTACTACAATATTTACATCTTATGCAGTGTGAGGAACCATAGCTCTTTCAATCAAAGAAGAATCCCGTTACAGCAAAGTTTTGCATTTAACAATCTCTGCACATCTTCTGTGTTGTTAAGCCAATATATTCTGGTATTTCATTTCTGTTGACTAACGTGCAACGTTTATTAATGCAAATCTGGAATAATTATGTATTGTGGAATGTTATCAATGATCCATATCATTATTGAAAATATTTTGTTAGACAAAATACGGACCTTAGAAATGCCGCAATTCGTTCCATTTGCAGGAGGTCAAGTTAGGCGTCTGATATATTGCTCTGTACCCGGGACTATCTTAGCGCATGTTAAGTTCCTACAATGATGAACGGCCAGTACCGCCAGACTCCTAGGCTGAAAATCCGTCAGAATTTTTATAAATGCAAATAAACAATTTAACCATTAAACAAACCCGGCAATTATTTAGCTGATAATTTAGAAATGACTCACGTTGGTTTCACCAAATCCAAAAACTGGATTTGGTGAAAATAGTTTCGCCAATTTCGTAAAGACAATATAGAATATCCCTCTGCGAGAATAATGCAAAAGTGACCTTCAGCAATGAGATTAGATTGACGAAATGATTCGAACAATGATGGGCTCTAGTTGATTTTTTCTGAAGAATGCTGTTACTTTTCATCATGAAGACTTTATATTTCCAAGAAACTACAATCTTCGTCCATAAATACTTATCGGCGAATAAAAAAGGCTAGGCAAATCGCAAAATCGTTATTTTTATTTTATATTTTTTCTTTAAAACGCAGTTTTTATATTACTTCTCGGCTAGCGTGTCTGCAGCGAATTTTACCTATCATTTTTCACCGTGAATCACTCACCGATTTATGTACGAAAAAAAAATATTGTTTTCCTCTTTCCATAATCTTGACCTCGTCTGTAGACTACACGTGCAGAGATACGTGCAACAACGCCACTAACCCGGTATACGACGGAAAAAGAAATAGATAATAATAACTACGTACTGCTTATTTTCTACTCGCAATATGCGAAGATCTTACGGAGAATGAATTAATTTATCCACAATTTACTTATTTCCAATAGACTAATTGTACTTAGTACGAATACAATTTATTTAAGGGCCTTTACCTAGTCAGAAGGCTAATAACAACAATTTTTCTATAATTTTTTTCCGATCAGGTGTTTGTATTTATTTTAAGGGGCTATACCAGTGTAATCCATGAAAAATTAGGAGATTTTCGCGATTTTTTTTAAAAGAAAGTACTCGATAGAAAGTTTTGAAGATTTTTGAATATAATAAGGTGTAATTATAATGTATAATGAATATAATAAGGTATATTTTCAGCTATATTTTAAGATTTTTTTTTACAAAAATATTGAACAATAATGGAGTTATGTCTTGGGAGGTGTGAAAAAAAAAGTTCCCCAACTGCTGACATGATTCCAGCTGAATGAGTAGCCGAAACAAAAAAATCAAAAAAGGTTATTAAAGTTGAAGGTATTTTCTATACAATGACCTATGATTTTTCAAAAATATCAACAATTAACAAAATGGCGTAGCTCTGAAAATAGTTTCATTTTTTGGGGTAAAAAAATTGTGGTTTTGTTAATGCCAAATTGACAGTTTTCAACCAAACAAAAAGATCGTAGGTCATTGTATAGTAAATATATTCAAAAATACTCAGTTTCAATTTGAAGTCGATCTGTCAATTTCTCTTTGAGTTATGATGTCAGCAATTTTGAAAAATGTCGTTTTGAGAAAAACGCGATTAAAGTTTCAACTATTGATTCCCTCTATAGGCAGATGAAGCGACTTATACCTGTGTGCGGTCGCCTTTAGAACGCTGCCATTCAAAAACTATTCAAGATACGACCTTGACGCTTTCACAGGATATTTTTGAAACTATAAACTATAGAATTACCCAAAAAAATCGATTTTTTTCAAGTGTCATACTGGCATAGCCCCTTAATGAATCTTCCGACATTGAATTCAGTCGATTTTCATGTACACCTACACACATATTTGCCTTAAGTCCCAGACTTCGGAATTCCCCAGCAAGTTCTGAAGAGGACTCCAATGGACTTTTATACTACGCTTTATATTACAATTATGATTATTACTTTGAAAATATTTGTCCGATCGCGATAAAAAAAAACTTGTGGGTACAGCCAGAATATATCCTTAAAAAAAATATCAAAGCTGGAAATTTTTTTTTTGACAATCCTAACTAGGTGCAACTCCTTAACCTTCAAACGGGCGCGCGGTAATTTAAAACGGCAGAAGTTGCGCATAACCTTAAAGACCTCTGAAAGATTTCAGGGATTGAGAACGCCAATTAATTAATAATCATTTATTTTTTATAATCGGACATATCATCTTTGTCCTGGGAAACAATTTGTTGAAAAAAATTAAGCGAAGAAAAACAGGCTATAAGGAATGGAAAATACATGGGACAAGAAATTACAACGTAATATACGCAAATATATCGGTAGCGGTCGATTCGATGCCACGCGCCCGCTTGAAGGTTAAAGTAAACTATCGTCGATTGTAAAAGCAAGTGCAAGTGCACTTGACCTAGGTGTATAAATATGTGTATATATTACTATATTAGATGTAATGCTGCTAAAACACGCTTGACACTGCCCACAAACTCCAAATCTCTCCAAACGTGCGAGTGCGCACAAACGCTTGAACGCGTCGCAAGCGCTTGCGGCAAATTCCCTTTGATATATGACAAAAACCGACCCTCGATCGGATCGGCTGGAAGTGCTTGCAAACCTGCGCAAACCAAGCCAAACGCCCTAGCCACACGTTTGAATATGTGACGACTTGTTGAGATTGCCAAACGTGCGATCCCGGTTTAAAAGAAAACGAACCAAATTCTCTTTGCCCGACAACACTTTTTCCAAAGTTAATTATTGTTGTTGTAGCGAAGACAAAAGGAGGAGTCGAGAAAAGTGCGAGAAGGCAAAGAAATAGCTAAATGCAAACTTCTTTCTATCGAGACGAAAAATTTATTTCTTTATTATCACAATTTAATTATACAATACATACGATATATACATTCCACTCTTTGAATCATTCGCTCCTCATTCCGTCTACGATTCCGCATCGCAGGATTAATTACATTTAAATAATAATTACTAGATTTTTCGAAATGTTTACAATATTTTACACTAATGAATTCGTATGACATAGATATAGACTCGCCAATGCATAAATATAACAATAATATTTATAATAATTGACTGGAATCTCTCGCATAGCTCAGTCTTGTTCGCACAATAATTTCAACGTAGTTTGACAACCAAGGTCGGCAATACGGAGGTAAAATAATTAAACTCGTTCTTCCAATTTATCTTTATTTCTTCTTTGTATTATAAAAATTTGTGCTTAGGTTTAATTTAATAATAATAGGGATAAATAGTGTTTATAAGAGGTGTTTTCGCAATACCGTTTCATAAATTTTTTTGTCGATTTTCTGTCTATGATTCCACAACGCAGGATTAATTACATTTAAATAATAATTACTAGATTTCGAAATGTTTACAATATTTTACACTAATGAATTCGTATGACATAGATATAGACTCGCCAATGCATAAATATAACAATAATATTTATAATAATTGACTAGAATCTCTCGCATAGCTCAGTCTTGTTCGCACAATAATTTCAACATACAATAGTTTGACAACCAAAGTCGGCAATACGAAGGTAAAATAATTAAACTCGTTCTTCCAATTTATCTTTATTTCTTCTTTGTCTTATAAAAATTTGTGCTTAGGTTTAATTTAATAATAATAGGGATAAATAGTGTTTATAAGAGGTGTTTTCGCAATACCGTTTCATAAATGTTATTGTCGATTTTACAAATGTGTTAATGGTGTCAGT
The DNA here is from genome assembly GCA_030522965.1 of Tryphoninae sp. A BG-2022a. NCBI lineage: Eukaryota > Metazoa > Arthropoda > Insecta > Hymenoptera > Ichneumonidae > Tryphoninae sp. A BG-2022a. The sequence continues at coordinate 2,966 of JAPYZT010004386.1, read as the reverse complement.
GTATCAAACATGGTTAAACGTATTTTTTAAAATCAAACGGTAAAAAGCTGAATGCTCTTACGCCTCATTTTTCCTTCCGCAGAATTTCTTTTTGAGTGGCCCGTCATAATGAGGCACGTCTTCTTTCTTGACCCGTGTACATTTTTCATTGATACAAATCTGCAATATTTATATATCGTTCAAAATTATGAATGATCGAAAAGGATTCCGAAAATATTTTACTTTGCATCGTACTAACCCTGTAATCTTTCTTAGTGGCGCTGCACAGCGTCCCGTTTAAAGGAGGTCCGCTTAGATGCCAGTCAAACAATTCCCTCGCGTTTTCTTGAGCGCACGGCAAATTGGCACAGAGTGTATCCCCCAAATCATTCAGACTGTGATGCTAAAAAATACACAAAAATCGTAATTTTTATTAGAAAAGAAAACAATTTTATCCGCAAATGAACTTGTTCATTATTCTAACAATAATTTAAAAATAACTCACTCTACACTGTGCGTAAAAATTACGATCCTTACATTGTTGAGAACCACTTGGTATCGAGTTCCGTTTTACCTAAAATGTTCCAGAATTATTTTTCATTCCTAATATTTAATCAATTATTTCAACTCAACATTGATTTTACGGATTTTAAAAAATCTCACCGCGGAAGTTTGCCAAGACGTAAGGGCGATTAGTACTAGGCACCCAAGAAAAATGGTCGTCCATGAAGCCATTGTAACTGAAACACGATTTGGTAACAATAGAAAAGTGTCGATAATTTCGTTTCCAATTTTAATTTGTCCGAACGATACTTTGATATTAAAAAATCAAATATTTGACAAAATTAATTTTTCCATTACCGTACGAATTTTATTAATGCTACAACGGATATCTTACAATGATAATAATCCAAGACCAATTTTAGCGAACGAACATACCTCACGAAATTGTAAGAAGAGAAGCGCTTTCGAGGTGGTTGAATTCGTTGTGAAGAATATCGATCTTGCTCATTGGCAACGAAGAATTTATACTCCCAAGTATGTACGACTTTTGTCGATAAGCACTTATCAATAACCGAAAGAGGTCGCGCAAATGACAAAAACGTGACAACGGAATTCGCATTTTAACTACGACCCACACTTTTCTATTTTATTTTCACGTCGTTACACGTGCGTATCCGCACGTGTAACGACGCAGGTAATGCAACTCCGAGAGAAGAACAAACGAGAAAAAAAAATTCTACACTGTTTTTTCCCTATAGTAATACAAATATCAATAAAATCCTTGTATTTATTTTGGATACAATTGAATTTTGAAGAAATATTTTCAACAGAAATTGTCCAAGTGTTTTAAAGTGACATTAATCATGGTCGCAGAAATGAAAATGATTGTGTTGAAATTGATTCTGGTGGAGCATTACATCGATTAGACTAAACGAATGATAAGAACACATCGTGCATTATTGCAAATGTGTAAATTCATGGGACGTACATCATTTTTGGTAATTTAGTAATTACGTCATCAACGCAATCGCACAGGTACGATCGAGAGATAATTAACGAGAGGGATTGATTCGACAGATGAATACCCTGTGTGCAATAGGTTTTTATAAGAATGATAATATATGAACATCAAAGAAAATATTCTGATATTTTCTCAAGTATTGCGATGCTATAAACCAGTTTTTTTCAAAATGAGTGATAACAGTCCCTTGTGGGCGCTGATGGTTTACAGAGGGGTGGTAAAGGTCCCAGTGGAATAATTATTGGGATTAGGATCTTAAGATTTGGAAAATTTACAAATCTTGGGGGTGCTAGAAAATGTTAAGGAGGTTTGAAATATTCGGAAGTCCGATCTGATCTTCTTTGCTTCAAATTGAGATTTCTTCAAAACTATTCAACATTTTTCGATGATTTTTGTTTAGATTTGATCAGAAAGAGTTTATTGATCATTCTGTGTGGGGTTTTTGAGGATATTCGAAATAGAAAAATTTTTGGGACAAGTTGAAAGTCGGAACATATTGGTTCGAAAAAATGCCTATTTTCAATGTATCTTTTCTCAAGAACCGTACGTCCGATTTTGACAACTTTTGTTGTGCGTCTATATTAAAGTGTTATAAACAATGTGTCGAGTCATTTTTTCGATATTTTGTTTCAGAATTTTGGGTAGATTTGACATCGTTTTGAAATTTTGTTATAATTTTTTACCACGTTTTTTACCTTCAAATGGAAAACTTGCATTGCAGGGGAAAAACTTAATTTTTCAGGAAATTCAGGAAAAAATTGAAATTTCTTATGAATTGAAACGCCAACGTAAACAAAAATTTAACATACTTCCACTGCTCAGAATTTCATGAAATTTGAATCACGTATCAAGAAAAACATATACTTTCAGAAAAAAATGCATTTTTTGATGTGGCAATATGTCGAACTTTCTTAAATTCTCAAAATGGACGGTAGACGAAATAAGTTTGAGAACCTCTTCTATAAACCGTTCTGCTCGTAGTAGAAGTTCTCACCTTGCTCGTTGTAAAATCGACTTTTTACACATTGTCTATCCCTCTCTCCCTCGTTTCAACAGGTATAAAAAATTTCATAAAAAAGGTTGTACATCGGTAGAACACGATGAAAGACTGCCCTACTGTATTTCCCGACCTCTCGGCCCGTCGGCAATCGCACGCGACAAGAATTCACCCAGTTGATCCACTTTTATCTCAACCCAACTGTATCGTACTCATAAAAAAAATACAGTTTTTCGTGGATTTCCTATTTGCCTCACCGATCGCGATTCACAATCAGTGACATCCATCTTTACAATTCGCTTCTATTTACGTAAAAGATAAGAATTCACCCAATTGATCCACTTTTATCTCAACCCAACTGTATCATACTCATGAAAAAATACAGTTTTTCGTGGATTTCCTATTTGCCTCACTGATCGCGATTCACAATCAGTGACATCCATCTTTACGATTCGCTTCTATTTA
>JAPYZT010004385.1:0-13276 GCA_030522965.1 Tryphoninae sp. A BG-2022a | reverse complement strand
ATATTATATTATATTATATTATATTATATTATATCATATTATATTATATTATATCATATTATATTATATTATATTATATTATATTATATTATATTATATTATATCATATTATATTATATCATATCGTATTATATTGCATTGTATTATATTATATAATATTATTTTATATCATTTTATTTTCAATTATATTATTATTATAGAAAAATAAGACACGTATATATATGGGTGTGCATGTGCAAACGTTTAGTCGTTATAATAACCGGTAATACCATTCCGCATTTAGCGATTGATCATGAAAATAGAAAGTAACAAACTGTCCAACAAGCAAAACAATGAAAATAAATTCAATTATATAATTGATACACACCAATGTATTTGAATCTAGGGAGCAGTGAAAGGGTTAAAATATATACATATATATAACGCACTCACTTTTACGAGCCCAGATCGAATCGTTGCCGAGTCCACTGAGAAATCGAGAAACGTCATGATCGCATTTTAGCGAAAGTCGAACATGATCGTAATCTCGATTCTTCCATATAGGAATAAGTATCATCGGATTCCAGACATCGAGAAGTCGTCCGAGATCCGCGGAATCGCGCGGCTGCTTCGTACTCAAAAATCCTCGCGTCTCATCGATTTCTACATTCGTAATTGCCGCCAAACCGGAAGTCTCCTTTTCCCCCTTTTTTGCGAAACACTCCGTCGCGGTGAAACACAAAATTGTCGCGCACAGAAATGCGAATATTTTCAGCATCCTGCGGTAATTAATTATTTTTATTAATTTTTTGCCGAGGCCGAACCGATAAAAACAAAGTTTTTCGCTCCAATTTCTTTTTCAAATGATGCAAATTTGAATCCTTGGGAAATTAGATTCCTGTCAATGGAAATTAAAATTTTGCTTCGGCGTTTTTCTTTTTTCAAGAATATTTTTTATTTTTTGTGAGAGAGAGAGAGTTTAGTGCGAAATTAAAGGACCTGCAGTTGCACGAGTACTGTGCCAACGCGATCATGTGCACTTCGGGTATATTGTGTCTTGATCGTCCTTCTTCTAAGCTCCCCCACTAGCCAACTCCGCGAAACACCGCCCCAATACTCGATTTTTCTTTATTCGTGCGATATCTTTCGCTTCGTCGGGTGGTCGGCCCTCTCGCACTTTCCATGGAGTAAAACTCCGGTGTGCAACGCTATCATCGTCGTACAAGCTCTCGCGATCTATTCTTTGTTGAAAATGCATTACTCGTACATTCCCGATGAAAAGTTTCAACGACGAATAATCGTTGGTAATTCGGTAATTTTAACCTAAAAAAATAAAAAGAAAATTATTAGTTAAAGTATTAAACGAATATCGTGTCGAAAAAAAATTGTGATTTTTGTTAATTAAAAATTTATTTTTCTTAATTTCTATACGAAGAATTTTTTTTTTTTGACATTTGTTGCATCGAATTTTGGATTAATAGTATTTTTTGTTGAGACTGTGTGCGTAAAACATTATCTACAATTGTCCACTAATGGCATTTTCTCGCTTTTTCGATTGTCGCGTTTGTAATTTGCGCGGGCATTCTTTCGTTAGTGCGCATGCGTGTTGGATCGTCCAGCGTAACATTGCGCAACACTGCTGCGTGCCCCGTTAGTACAGTAGGTCCACGGAAGTGAAATACCTACGAAGTGAAGAATTTATGTAATTAAAACACGATTGCAAAATTGGCGAGACATAAATTAAATTGTGCCACTTAATACTCATAATAATTGCAATAATGAGTCCATTCTGGTCTTATTATTCTTTGTCGCAAGATTCATAAGGACTGACGACTTCCGATTTTCGTTTGAATCTTTTACGTTACACTTTCTAATGTTTTTGTCCACTAATCAGTATTTAGGTTATGTGGATCATTCGTCATACCACTTAATTTTATACAAGAGGTGTTAAGTAATATTTGCTTGATAAAAAAATAATCATTTATGTTAATACGATAGCATTATTTCATAAATAGGTTAATACGTATCGTTTCGAGCGTCGGTACAGTAGATATCTACTTTTACCTTCAACCGGTAGATGTCTGTCGCTGCTACGTTACCGACCGAGGGAACAAGCTTTAGTTCTGTATATTCACAATTGTATATAAAAATAGTTGTGTTTTTATATATTGATGTCACTTTTATATTTACATACCTATTAGAATAAAAATAAAAAAAAAGATTTCAGTTCAAAGAGAGATTGTAAGGGGATTACGAAATTGGAAATTTCACACGGTAGGGTGCTTCGCGTAACGGCAACGGCATGTATCGACACCGGTACATGGAAAACTTCACAACAAGATTTCGCAACAGCAGGAATATTGATGCTAGACGATGGTTCGTGCTGTGTATATAACTTTGATAGTTTGCGGCTAACTTAACGTTAATACAAAAAAGTTCACCCTTTGGCCGCACAGATGTCGCACAAGCAGCGCTCGAGGTTTCCACTTTTGTCGAGCATGACTGCTCTGCCTCCTTGATCGCTGCATGAAGTAAACATTACCACATTACCAGCATAGTTGGTCGCCTAACCTCATCAATCTCTACGATGAATATTGTAATTGATACGAAAGGACAGGCGGATCTTGTTTCAAAGGATCAATTGTTGGAAAGTGACGATGACGATATAGTGCTGGAAGATATTGGTAATTATTTAGTACTCGATACATTTGTTGAATTAGCTTTGCAAGACGTCGATTAGAAAAAGTTAGGTTATGTAATCTGTGACTGCATCTTCGATTTAAACTTTGACGTCATTAACCATTTCAGGTCTCGAACCGATCAACATATTCAAAAATGAGGCAAACAATTGGAAGGTACATCTGGACGGGGAAAAATCGAATGCCAAAAAAACATCAAGCACAGATATTGACCTTGAAGAGTTTGAGAGAGAAATGGGGTGGACTACGAGCACAAAACCGAAAGAATTAACAGATGTTGCGAGAATAACGGAAGATGTCGATCCTGTAGAAAAAGTTATGAAAAAATCTGCTATAAAACCAGGCTTTGAACAGTTGGAGACTGTTCCATGCTATGACGAAAGCCGGAGAAGGTTGAAAATCATGAGACTGAAAGAACGCTCTAAGACCAAGGGCAAAAAGTGGTTCAATCTACCAGCCACAGAAATGACAGAGGAGATAAAACATGATCTTCAAATTATTCAAATGAGATCAGTTCTCGATCCAAAACACTTTTACAAGAAAAACGATATGAAGGCTCTGCCAAAGTACTTCCAAATAGGAAAGGTCATTGATTCACCTGTTGATTATTACAATGGACGTTTAACCAAAAAGGAACGGAAACGTACTATCGTCGATGAGCTTATGGCAGATGCTGAGTTTGCTAAATTCAATAAAAGAAAGTACAAGGAAATCGTCGATGAGAAACGTAAATTGCATTACAAGGCTCACAAGCACGCCAGAAAACTCAAGGGAAAGAAGAAATAAAAGAAAACTGTAGACTAAGAATTGAATTCGTGTAAATATTTATAAATCTTTGATACCTGATTTGTGTTATGTACAAAAAACAAAATAAAAAGCATTGATCTTATCAATGAAAACCACCGGTTATTTCTATAGAAGCACCATTAATGTAAGAACTCTTGTCGGATGCCAAGAAGAGAATAAGTTCCCCCACTTCCTCTGGTGTACCCACTCTTCCTTGGGGAATTTTTCTCAAAAGAAGTTCCATTACATTGTCAGGAATCGTGCGGATCATTTCCGTCTCTATTATCCCTGGTAGTACAGCATTAACTCGTACACCGAATCTTTGCAATTGTAACAAAATAGTAAAAAAAATAAATCTCAAGAATTTTTATGCTTGAAAAAAAAGATACGTATAATTCCTACTTTCCAAACTCCATCGCTGCGCTTTTGGTGAATGCTTCGACACCAGACTTAGACGCGCTGTAATTACACTGACCGATATTTCCAACTTTTCCAATGATAGATCCAATATTAACAACAGAACTGCCTGCCGTGGTGTTCGATTCAATCATTTTATTAACACCGTTCTGAGTCACTAAAAACGTTCCTCTTAAATTGACTTCCAGTACGCGATCAAAATCAGCCTGAGTCAGTTTTAGTAAAAAATTGTCTCTGGTTATTCCTGCTGAGTTTACCAAAATCGTCGGTGCTTTTCCATAATGATCAAGGGCTCGTTTAAAAGCCTTCTCGACGCTCTCGAGTTGCGATACGTCGATATCGAAAGCTACATGGTCCTTGCCTGATAAATCGCCAAATGTAAGAAAACCTAACCACCGCATTACAACAAGACTTACAAAAAAATCATTATCAACCATTCAGAAGCGCAACAGCGTCCTCTGCATTTTTAACATTTTGGTCAGCTAAGATAACCTTTGCCCCTTCCCTCGCAAGGGCCTGACAAGCTGCTCTTCCAATACCACCACCAGCACCTAGAAAATCAACAGTACCTTAACAAACTATTACTATACTTATTAATCAACAACTTTTTGTTATTCGAACCTGTAACAAACGCCAGTTTTCCTCTCAACATGTTTGGTATTGTTGTACGAACTAATCCTTATCGACTGGTTCTCTCCGCAGCAACGATATTAAAAAAAAAATACGTGTTAGACTTTGGCCTTGAGAACGATTGGGACGTGTTGACGTAGAAAAGTATTTTTGCATTACTAAAATTGCATGCGAACATGAAGGATTCATCGCATATTTATCTTACTTATTAAGGCGCATATTCAGTAGTAAATATAAGATCGTCGAAAAGTTCTGTGATTCTTTCATTATATACTTTATAACTCCTGTTACTTCTTCTTGAAATAAACTAGCAGTACATAAATGTGATGTGGGTATCGGTCCAATTATATGGGATCGACTCTCGTTGCCCTGGCAACGGTATCATTCGCCACTGACGTCAACGGCGTCCGCAGTGACGTCAATGCTGAATGCAACACACCGACTTTTGTATTTACGGTATAATAAATGAATTCGATAATAACGTTAAAGAACTCGGTGCCGATATAGGCGTAAGTAAGAGGATCGTGCATATACGATTGCGGGAAAACACTATCACTCTTGATTATAAGGACGAGTTTACTTTCACGAAAAAAATAATAACAGCTGGCGGTTCATCAACAATACGAGCAACAGGATATTGGTCACGTACGTCAGCGAAAATTTGTCAGTAAACCCACGACTCGAATCGAACGTAGCCACCGAGGGCTCTGACGTAATTGCGAGGATGCGCATGAACTATGCGCAAACATATAGCGCGTCGTGTCTACGGTCAATTTTGTAACTACATACGCCGCAACATACCGCGCGGTACTGCAGATCATCCTTAACCTAAATCTTCTATCAATTATTTACCAAAGCTCTATTAAAATTCAAAGAAAAGAAAAAATCGTCCCTTATTCAGAATCGAAATCTATATCTTTCGTGAATTCGTGTTTACGTAAAATATTAGCACATCCTTTAAACTATACTTTACAGATTTTGTTACCCACCGAGTAAGTTTCACACCGCCGCGTCGGTAAGTCGTTGAAAACGAAAACGAAGTTCGCCCTCGGCATGTAATTCAGTAACTTCATGGCCGAGAGTCGGCCGGTGTGAACAGTTCTCCTCAAAACGTCACGAGACAGAAAGAGAAAGCTAGATACGAGAAAATAGCGACAGTGGGAGTAGAGAGTCTGCGCGCCAAGTGTCAAGCGAACGCAGCCCAGCCGGGGCAACAGAGCGAGAGAGAGACAAGGATCGTGGGAGTAGCCGCGGCGGCTGCACACCGGTAGTAGTTACTAGTAGTAGTGTGATGCCAGTCGGTTGTTGCTGGTAGACTGGTAGTAGTATTGCGCGATATTGGCGACGCAACCGTCCACGATGCTGGCCGACGCTGGAAAATGGCCGTGATCGGCGAGCCCAGGTTGAACACGGTCAATGATAGGCAATTCGCGGGATTATCGGGTCCCAGGTGTAACGGGAGTGGGATTATCTCGTCGGATCGTCGACGAGGCAGAAGCGAGTCGTGGTGGACAACGACACCCGGTGAGCTTCTCCACGTTAACAAAACTCGTGCGATGTCGTCCTCGTCATCGTGCTATCGTGGCCTACTCGATCCGGGCGAGCTCAGTGATCCCGAGGACGCTTATCTCGACACAGATCCGCTCAGGTCCGAGCTACACAATATACAGAGTGTCATTAAGGTGACGAGACAGAACATCGATGCTCTCAACAACCGTTTTGCCGGTTTTCAACATCCACCCTCTGAGTATTTGACCGAGTATCATGAGCTGACGAGCAAACTTCACGAGCTCAAATCCAACGAACAAAAGCTCAATGAGTTGTTGAACTCGACGATTGCTGGAAATCAGGAGGAAAGTAACGTATCGACTGTAAACAGATGTCCGAGAACACCTTCGAAGTCGTTGCTACGAGCTCATCTGCCTAATCAGCAGAGAACGAGTGTGCAGGTTAGTCGAGAAATAAATTTTCTTTACCTCATGGCATAGCGCTGGTGGAGATGTTAACGTCTATTTTTTTTATTGTAGGTACGCGAAGGACTCTCGTTGCGAGATGCTCTGGCAAAAGCCATGAAACTCCGCAATCTTGATACTGAAATGTGCGTCGTGTACATCGTCGGCTCGGACGATTCGAAATTTCCAATACCTTGGTACACGGACATATCGTCGCTCGAATGCGATGAGATATCTGTCGAAATACTCGATAAATTTCCCATAACAACATCGATATCGCACAATTTCGTCAGGAAAACGTTCTTCACGCTGGCGTTTTGCGAGTGCTGTCGAAAATTGTTGTTTCAAGGCTTTTACTGCAGAACGTGCAATTACCGATTTCATCAGAGATGCGCGGGTCGTGTACCCGCTTTGTGTCATCAAGTGAGAATGCAGGATGCTTATTATCAGGCGTTACTTGCGCACAATCCGGAGGAGATTCTTCAATTGTCATCCAGGTGTAGTCTGATTCGCAGCATGTCACCGCCATTGGCACAGTCGCGAAATCCTCGACATCCGCGTACTCTTGCACAGCAGGATCGTTCGAGTTCGGCACCAAACGTGTGTTTCAATGCTGTCAAGCCAGGAATGTGCGACGTGACTGGTGTCGACGATTACGCGAGATCGCAAAGTCTCAGTCGTCCGGCGGGTCCGACGCAGAGCCCTGTCTCACCGGGAAGCAGCCCCACGAAGCATAGCCAGTCGACCCAGGCGAGTCCGACGAGTACGCTCAGACCGAAAAGACCACGAGCTCGTTCGGCCGACGAGTCTTCCAAGAATCTTCTACCACCTCGTGAATCCATCGAGGACTGGGAAATTCCAGCCGACGAGATTCTCGTCGGACCGCGCATTGGCTCTGGCTCCTTCGGGACGGTGTACAAGGCACACTGGCACGGTCCAGTCGCGGTCAAAACGCTCAACGTCAAGATACCCACCACTGCGCAGCTTCAGGCGTTTAAGAATGAAGTCGCGGTTTTGCGAAAAACGCGTCACGTCAATATCTTGCTGTTCATGGGCTGCGTCAGCAAACCACAATTGGCAATCGTTACACAATGGTGCGAAGGCTCGTCGCTGTACAAGCATCTTCATGTTTTCGAATCGAAATTCGAGCTTCTGACTATGATCGAGATTGGAAGACAAACGGCGCAGGGAATGGATTATTTGCATGCCAAGAATATTATTCATCGTGATCTCAAGAGTAACAATATATTCCTTCATGACGATCTAACTGTTAAGATCGGTGATTTTGGTCTCGCAACGGCCAAGACGCGATGGTCAGGATCTCAACAGTCTCATCAGCCAACCGGCTCGATACTTTGGATGGCACCGGAGGTTATTCGAATGGAGAAGAAGAAGGAAAATCCCTACAGTTTTCAGTCGGATGTTTACGCCTTTGGTATAGTTCTTTTCGAACTTCTAGCCGGCCAATTGCCATACTCCGCTGTCAGTGACAAGGATCACATACTTTGGAAAGTTGGCAGCGGCTATCTTCGTCCGGATCTTTTGAAATTACGTTCCGACACACCCAAAGCGCTGAGGAGACTCACCGAGGACTGTATCAAGTTCACAAGGGACGAGAGACCTATTTTTCGACAAATACTCGCGAGCCTCGAGGGACTCATCAGAGGTTTGCCAAAGATCACGAGATCTACCTCTGAGCCAAATCTCAACAGGACCCAATTACAGTCGGACGATTTTCTTTACACATGTGCGTCGCCTAAGACCCCGGTCAATTTTCAATTTGGAGGTTTCCCGTTTTATCCAACCGGCGGTAATATTTAGGGACGCTTTCGCCAGGCGGGCGGCACTGTCAGAAAATGCTCGCCGATCGCGGTAGTGCGAAGACACTCCGATGCGGATTGCTGGCGATGAAAGAGAGAGAGAGAGAGAGAGAAGGAGCACCAGGAGAACGCTTGACACAACTCGATAGGTTATTAATGGGATGTGACGTTCTGATAAACAACTTGTCTATTTCTCTTCTCTCTATCACTGTTACACACGAAGAAAAAAAAAACACTATGGGTATTTGATGAGCGGATTTAAACACGACGCAACATTGATGTTTCATTCGATTTCTAGAGATCTTAATCCACGGCTCATCCGCTCGCATAGGTTAGGGAAGGGTAGAGCAAGATGGCGCTGTCGAGAGCTTTCGGATTTCGCCGCGTGGCGGCGCTATAAACAAACGTCATATTTCGTATCCTAAGTACTTTCTTTCCTTCTTTCTTATTTCGTACACTTTTTATAATAACGTGTAAATAAAAAGTGTTCGAAGTGAAAGAAGAATGAGATAATTAGCACGATTCGTTGAAAAACAAAAATTAATCTCGCTCCGTCGTCTTTCGCGATCTTTCTCTACATGAAAAAAAAAAAACAAAAAACAAAAAAAAACAAAACACACAAAACACGAATCGCAGTATCTTAATATCTTCTGTATATATAATATTAATAAATTAAACGTATGATCGCGTGCGGTGTTTGCCGTCGATTGTGTGTGGCAATCCTTAAAAAGGATGTAAAAACTAACGTATAATCGTTTTTAGGAGTTAAAACAAGCATTTAAAAAAAAAAAAAAAACTTCCGGGCGCGGGATTCGTTGTCATGTACCCCGCGCACGGTCGTCTACCACAAACGCTCGTGTCCTTTTTTTCGTTGTTTCCCTTCTCTCCCGCAACTACGCTCGACGTGTGTGTGTGTGTGTTTTTGTTGCGGACGTGATTCGACCGGATGTACAAACAGGAATAGGAAATTCGTGTTGATAAACGGAAAACGATGAGTCGAGCGACTAAGAAAAAAATTGCCTATGTAAGAATGTTAAACACACACATATACACACATATATATGTGTGTGTGTGTATGCATGTATGTGTGCACGAGCATATGAGAATATACATATGGGACGTTCTACCTCAACTCAGTCACTTTTTTCGTTCGTTTATAAAAACCTTTTTTTTTTTTAATTCATCAAATTAAAATTAATCCAAAATAAATCCAATAATAACGAATTAATTAATTTCTCTCAAAACATTGAATTAATTAATATTGACTTTATCATTAAAAATAATAATTAAAAAATCAATTTATCCTCTCGTCATTATCGTTATTTATTAATTTAACAATTTCAAAATAATAACAATTTTAAAAAAGCCCAAAATTCATGCAATTTTAAACGTTTGATAAAAATACACGTACGAGTCGAACGAAAAGAGTCTTCGCTTTGTCGTAGAACACCTCGTATAAGAAAAAAACACAAAATAATGAAAAACAAAATGATAACAAAAGAAAAAACAAGAAAATAAACAAAAAAAAACAACAACAATTACACCGAGAGATCGCAAGTGATACACACGTATCCTCATATATAAATAGTTAGCCGATTTTGCCAATTGTAGCACCTGTTGAGAGTGATGAAAAAAAAAAAAGAATAATAATAATAATAACAATAATAATAAAACGATCTCTCGACGACTTTGTCAATCATCGTTTTCTCGAGCCCCAGTGTGTGTTCGATCTCATCGACTATAATCAATAACGAGTATGAACTTCTGAGAGAAAAACAACAACAAACAACAACAACAAACAACAACAACAACAACAACAACAACAACAAACTCTGTATTTAATTGTCGAACGTCTCGATTTGGCCGATGAGTGGAAATCCGTGGAAATCGAACGCCGATTTATTAACGATCCGCGTCGAGTGAATTCGCGATTAAAAACAATAAACAATTATTACGTTCGATCCGAACGACGAACAAAAAAAGGGCCTAAAGAATTGAAGAAAAAAAAAAATGAATTCGCCTCGAGTGTCGCGCGAATGAGAACGAAGAAAACATTATTGTTAAGGTCGAGCTTGTTTTTATTTTTGTTTTGTTTCTTCTTTTATCGCGATTATAATAATTGTGCGAATGTTTTGTTTTTTTTTTTTTTTTTTTTTTTATTTTTGAATTTTTCTCCGAATTCCACGGAATTTATTTATTTATTTATGCGATAGGACGAGGATAATGAGAAAATCACGAATGTGTGAAAGTGTGGAAGTTTTTGAAGCGAGAGATAAATCAAGGTCGAGTGGAAGAAATGAAGAAAAAGATTTTTCACGAATGTGCGAATGTCGAAGCGAGATAATAGCTGGAACGAAACGAGAGAGTTGAGAATGGAAAGATAAGCGAAGCGACGAGAAAATTAATGGAAAAATTGAAAAATTGATTGGAAAATGAGAATTGCAAAAAGAAATTTTATTGTGTTTATTGTTAACGACGCTTTCTCGACGACCGGAGAAATAATGAACCCGTGAAACATAATTAGTGAATAATTTGTAAAGGTTTGTCGAACGAACGACGAGGGCGGAGGGGGAGAGGGGAGAAGTTCGAGGGGAATGAGAATTTGAAGAAAAGAAAATTGGAAAATAGAAGGAAAAAGAAATCGAGCGAATCGTTTTGTTAATTGTCGAGACGATTGTTTTGGATGTTTTTGTCTTTTGTTAATTAATTTAAGGCCGAGGATCGATGCTTGTGAATGATTGTGTTTGGGTTTAAGGGGGAAAGGACTTTTGGAGGTCGAAAAGTGTGGAAAAGTTTGGGATTTTTTTTTTGAAGGAACTAAAGGATGTATCGGAATTTGGTGAAAAGGGGTTGTTGTAGAAGTATTGAGCATTGTTTATAAATTTTGTCAGAGCTGTAGGGAACAAAATGGCGGCGGTTTTTCATTTAAGGCTTTTTTTCATTGCTGTCTGGTTGAAGTTATAACTGCTGTAATTTCAAAGCTACGATGATGAGTCAAAATGAATTCGATAAAGTTCGATAACAGCTTCGATGTTGCGTTGGATTTTTTTGTTATATCGCATAGTTCAAATGTTATTAACAATTTACGTGCATTTTTTTGAGTTTCGTCGAAATTTGTTCAACAACCCGCCATTTTTGCAAAAATCAATGTACACAAAAAATCCTATGTAACATCGAGGCTGTTATCATACCATATCTAATTCTTTTTGGTTCATTATCCTAGCTTTGAAATTGCAGTAGTTACGGGCTCAACCAAGCAGCAATGAAAAAGAAAAAACGCAACTGAAAAAAAGCTGGCAAGCCGCCATTTTGTTTACTACAGCTCTGATAAAATTTGTAAACAATCCTCGCTACGTATACAACAATCCCCTTTTTACCAAATTTCAATACATTGTTTAGTTTCCATGAAAAAAAATCCCAAACTTTGCTAATTTTTTGCCCCAATTTTCGACCTTAATTTCCTAAAAACTGCAACTAAATTGCATTTTAGACTCTGTCCCTCGCTCGCTTCCGGCTGGACATTCCTCCATTGTACATTTTTTGCTTGTATGTAAACTGTAAACGCATATGTGTAAGAAAAAGAAGGTGAAAAAACAAAGAAAATTTTCAAAGAATTCGAGAGAAAGTCGTCTGTGAGCGATGGTCGAAGGATTTGTTCGAAAATTAAAATTCGATGGATGAAACACGTGTTCTGGTGTCGAGTCCTTTGGCCCGAGTTTGTCTCGAATCGCGTACGAGGTGAAACATTGATCCGAAGATGTTCTATAGTGAAAAGGCGAAGGAGTGGAAGGAAGTGTGAGAGGGCAACGCAAGCGCGAGAAATTTTGTACTTTCTTCGCTTCGTTTGCCAAAAAGAAGAAGAAGAAGAAGAAGTAGAGAGGTAGGAGGGACGAGAAAAAAGAAAAAAATACAAAGAATGCGAGAACGAGGGAAAGAAGAAATTGAGAGAGAGAGAGAGAGAGAGAGAGAGAGAGAGAGAGACAGAGAGAGAGACATCGATCGAGCTAACATCCATTGTAAACGACGACAGAAAAAAACATACAAAATGAACAAAGACAACAATGGAACAAAAATTATTACGAATAAAAATTTATTTGATCTTCGCAAATTATGGGATGTTTGGTTTATTTAATATTATTCTTGTTAATTTTGATGGAAATGGAAAGATGGGTTTTGTTTTTACAAAAATTTGCAATTTTTTGAAATTTCTGTACAAAAATTTTGTTTTTTTTTAATGAAAATTTGAAATCGTATTTTCGGTTTTTGATTTAAATTATCGTTTTTATTTGTTAAATATAATTATATTTTATAAATTTATAATATAATATGAACAAAGAAAACAATTGAACAAAAATTATTAATGCGCATAAAAATTAGAATAAAAGTTTACTTTATTTAATATTATTATTGCAAATGTTGATAAAAATCGATAATTTTCGATTTTCCAAAAAATTGCAAATTTTTGAAATTCCTAAAAAAATATTTTTGTCGTTTCTAAAAATGAAAAGTTAAATCTTACTTTTTATTTTAGAGATTTAAATTATCATTTCTATTCGTCAAATATAAATATATTGACCGAATTTACAATACAAAACGAACAAAGAAAACAATCGATCAAAAATTATTAATACACATAAAAATCAGAATAAAACTTTACTTTATTTAACATAATTGTTGCAAACGTCGATAAAAATTGATAGTTTTCGTTTTTCCAAAAACTCGCAAATTTTTGAAATCCCTAAAAAAAAATTTTTTTTTGTTTCCAAAAATGAAAGGTAAAATCTTATTTTTAATTTTAGAGATTTAAATTATCGTTTCAATTCATCAAATACAAATATACAAAATGAAAAAAAAAAAAAACAATTAAACAAAAATTATGAACACGTATAAAAAATTAGAATAAAACAAAAATTTTCATTTTTAGTCCAGTCGGAATAGACATTCGATTTATTCTGAGAGCCCAGCGTTTAGCCAATTTTTTCCTAGGTAGTAT
>JAPYZT010004384.1:10000-17034 GCA_030522965.1 Tryphoninae sp. A BG-2022a | reverse complement strand
GTGTGTGTGTGTGTGTATGTGTATATATAGTGTGCTAGACTATACGATTCGAGCTCCTGTCCATTGATCATTTTTTCCGAGCTTGGAGTGTCGAGACGCGGTAAATTGGACGTTTACCTATTTTCATTCGCGTTTACGTCAAATTCATTGTTTTTAAAACAATGGGAAGAATGTCTGAAAATTTGCAAAGTGATCGAAAAATACTGAAACTCGTTGTTCATAACTTCATAATCTTGGTTGTTTTCAAAATGGTCTTTGACAGAAGCAGAAATATAAATTTGTGGACGAAACTCGTACCCATCGATGGTTGCATACGATATTTCAATTTTGTTTTTTAAATCGAAGCGCAGGATAATGCGGTCGTTGAAATATAGAATATGAGAATCGAGGTTGATCATCCACCGGATATAATTTTGTTGCAGTCAGGCTGAAGCGATTAAGGCAGGGACGAGATTGGCGAGCAAGCTCCCGAACGATTTAGGTTCAGCTCGCGTGTACCAGGACTCGTTGGCAAACTTCTAAGGATAAGCGAATCCTTGCGTCAGCAGGGAAGCATAAAAGGAGTCGAACGAAAGGCTAACCGGTGTCTCTCGCGCTCGCGTGAGCTAGACACGCACACAGGTGGCGTAGCTGTGTGCGCACGCGTGTGGACACAAGCCCGCAGGACGTTCGCGAGGCAAACCGGTCCCAGGACTATCTCCATTCAAGATTTGGGTTGGTTTCCAGTGGTTTCTCGTATCAGGATGATACCAATATCGAAGAGGGCCATCGTCGCTTGTTTAGATTCGAGATTCGCGCGTGTCCGTTGCGCGTTAGTTGAAAATCCTCCTTTCCGGACAAAGGTAAACGCGAATCATCGGATTGTGGGCGTTCACGTGCAGCAACAGCTCGAAAGCACGGAGGGGAGAATTCGGTGCGTGACTATCGTCCTGTTAAGAAGTCTCGCCTTCTAGGATTTCGGCTGAGTTTAGGGGGTTCACTTATCAGGATCGTAGGAAACGATCAGGACGTTCCGGCAGGACTACTGCTTCACTCACATGCTTGATAATCGTATCGAGATCCTGCGGTGAGCTTAACAAAATATACGGACCTAATGAGTTGTGAATTATTTTTAGAGTTTTTATAATTTTGATATTAATTATTGTGAATGTCGTACGATGTAATAAAGTGAT
Organism: Tryphoninae sp. A BG-2022a; assembly: GCA_030522965.1. NCBI lineage: Eukaryota > Metazoa > Arthropoda > Insecta > Hymenoptera > Ichneumonidae > Tryphoninae sp. A BG-2022a. The sequence continues at coordinate 15,862 of JAPYZT010004384.1, read as the reverse complement.
GGAAATAATTGTCGATTTATGTCGTTAAATGAATTTAACGAACGAAGTATTAAGAAAAAATTACATAATTTAAATAATAATTGTAATTAACAATTTAAACAATATAATTTTTATTGTGATTGTTGGGACGAAAATATTTGTTGTATTGGAATAATTGACTGTTAGTCGTATAAAGTGGGAATAAATAAATTAGTATATATTTCTTCCCAACGTTAATTTGTTATTAAATATGGCATCGCTTTAGTTTGTACCAAACTTCGTATCGATCAATGTGAAATAAAAACCAAAATTACAAATAAAAGAAACTAGACAATAAATTGATAACTCATTCGTTTCCGATCGTAATAATTAATATTCCCGAAGTTGACAAATTTTAATTATATGTTTTATTGATAAACAATGTGAGAGTAAAAATTACAAAATTGCAAAAAAAATAAGGAAAAAAATTGATAACTCATTCATTTTCCGATCGTAATAATTAATAATCCCAAAATTAACAAATTTAAATGTTATATGTTTTATTGATAGACAATGGAAGTAGAAATTATAAAATTATAAAATTACCAAAAATAAGAAAACAAATTGATAACTCATTCGTTTTCCCATCGTAATAATTAATAATCCCGAAATTAACAAATTTAAATGTTATATGTTTTATTGATAAACAATGGGAGTAAAAATTATAAAATTATAAAATTACCAAAAATAAGAAAACAAATTCAAACTCGTTCGTTTTCCGATCGCAATAATTAATAATTCCGGAATTGACAAATTTAAATGTTATATATTTAATAAATAAACAATGTGAGAGTAAAATTCCCATAATTACAAAACAAAATAAGAAAACAAATTGATAACTCATTCGTTTTCCAATCGTAATAATTAATAATCCCGAAATTCACAAATTTAAATAGTACATGTTTTATTGATAAACAATATGAGAGTAAAAATAATTGGACCGGTTTGATGAACCCGAGTGTCGTGTACGACCTATGACAATGTGACTCGATATTCCGGTATCGTCCTTGGTCCTTCTGCGCGCCTGATACTCGACCGTGCGTATATCCCCTCTAAATCGCTCGAGGCCGTCGCCGAGTTTCGGTGTGGGAGCTACGCGCGCGCGTATTAGCCACCCTGATCCGGAAATCCAATACACACAAGGCGCGCTTTTGCTGGGGAGTGCGTGAGCGGGGGTACTCGACGATTGCTGTATTCGCGAGCGAGAGAGCGAACAATCGGACGGGTAGAAAGGGGGGTTGTAAAATCGAGGTAGGGGGTGGTTTAGGGATAAGCTCGAGTGCCCGGGGTTAGAACGAATGCCAATGTGACTGTGGGTAAGGCTACCGTGTGACCTCTCCGTCCCAGGAAAACATGATAAACGGGGGTCCAAGGGTGAGAGAGAAATGCAAAAGCACTTGTCTCTCTTCCGCTTGGCTCGTGCCAACGTGCAACGGTCACATCCGGGAACACGAAAATCCTACGGGGTATCCATCCAGTGTACGATTCTGAACTCTCCATCGGTTCGAGACGCGGGAAAAGGAACGTCCCTCCGTGTACGTTTCTCGACTCGTTTCTATCCTGATACGAACGACGAGAAAAGGAAAAGGATTGTTCTCTGAGAATGACTTTGGTGAAAGGGAAGATGAGCCAATGAACGAAGGGTTGCGCGTAAATGCGAGACGAGAATTGTTTACCCCGAAACTAGGAGAACATACAATTTCGTGTGCTCCATTGTCAGGCCAGCCCGTTGACCACCCTTCGGTTTTTTGTTCGTATGCTCATTCACATTATACGAGAAGGGTCGAACCTTGATTTATTTAATTATGCTCGATCGACGAATTTTTGACGAAATATGAAAAGAATAACCAACCAATGTCTTTATGTTCAAAAATTGTCAGACAGGAACTCTTAGACTCCTACGAAATAAATGGACATATTAGAATTGGATCGTCGATCCAGAATTCCGCTTTTTTTTCCAAGTTTCCATTGAACCTCATCCCTCGATTGTTGTTTTCTTTCTCATTCCCGGACAGTTTTTTTTACGCTTCTCGTGCGTAAACAAGTATCAGAATAACATGATAATGCGTAGGACGAGTCGTACTTCCGTGGGATCCTGTTCCAGGATCCTTCGGGATTGGGCATCGCTAGAGAATATGCGTGAGGCGTGAGCACGTGTGGTGAACGAGAGCGAAACGCGGATGCCAGGGAGTAACAGCCGCGAGTTTCTGTTCTCCTAGTCGCCGGGGTCCTACAAAAGCCCTTATTTGGGTCACGGGGCATATTTGATCCGTGGTTCAAACGAAGAGTTCGGTTGGGTTAGAGCGCGACCAATCTCCCTCCGTTCTCTTTCTCTCACCCTCCTAATCGACTTGCTTTCGACTCATGCTAGCCTTGCCGCAAAAATAAGCCGGCAGGTATCGAACAAAGGACCTCATTTACATATTTTCAGCTGCATCAACAGGGGATGGTCGTTGCCGTTGCGATGCCTGTGGTGACGACGGTCGACGTTACTCGAGTCGCGAAACGACCTGCTACTCGATCCTCGCCCGTTTTAAGGACTATGTTTAAGCTGTTGTATCAACTGGGTACGATAGAACGAAAATTACGTTCGGCACACCTGCATGCTACGTACTCTCCTGATACCAAAGATGTCGGGTAGGCCTACAAATTATCAGGCTAGAATCGATCGCTACTACCAGCATTCATTCTTAACAAAGAAACGGGTACAGTGGCGAGATATTGGCTTTATCGTATATAAAACTGATCGCTTAATAAAAAATGTTTATCATAGTTCTAAGCTCTGTCCCTTTAATTTCCCTATAATGGTATTTAGAAAAAAGTCTTTCAAGGGATGATGGTTCCAATATTCATTTCAATTCAAAATTGTCTTTCAGATAATTTTGTAAATGAGAAATAAATGGGAAGAACAAACATTTTGTTGGTCCTAAAATATTACATTTTCCTACGAAAAATTTTGGATGAAAAAATTGTCAGTAGATCGTAAAAGATTCAAAAACCTGAGAAGCATTGAAAATTTTACGATGAAGGACGTGGGAAGACTGTGACACTCTTGTTCGTTCCTGCTGCTCCAGGCCTGACCTCGGACTGATAGAAAAGTCTGCGGAACGACTTCTCATCTTCCCCTGTCTTCCAGAAGCCGGTGATAATCTCCAACCCACCGAGATATAACGACGTCTTCCCGAGGCTAAAAAAAGGGTAGTGCCTGACCCTTGAGCAACAGGATAGCAGGATCCCGCGTCAAGAATATTCGTAACAAAGCGAGCACGACTCTTGACAGAAAAAAGGCAATAAACCCCTAGAAGAGCGCGGTGTATTGGGTGAATATCCTTCGGGGTAGGGATCTACTCGAAAGCTAACCCTTCCGAAGGAACAGGCAGCCAGCAGAACGTTGTTGGCTCTTAGGGAGTCTGAACGACAGGACTTCTTATCGACTCTTGCAGAGAAGTTCTGCGAGCCTGATTATCCTGAGCGTTCTTCATCCCGATTCTCCTCCGGGATAAGATAGAATCACAACGAACGAACCGATGATTATCCCCGCATTGGCGGTCCAATCGTATTCTTATAGAGAACAGTTCAAAGCATTCGTTCGTTCTCACGTTTTATATGGAATTTTATAACGAAGCTTTATCCCGCGAGCTGATTTCTCGTGGCGCGTATCCACCCGAGATTCTAGGGGCGGTTTCAAGGATTTTATCCAAGTGCTTCTCTCTTAAGAGCAACAGGCTTTTGGGGTTCGATCCATTCGCAGTGTGAAACTGTGGCTGGAGCTGGAATGCTCGGTCCTCTTCCTCGTCTTGGCTGTTATCCTGGGACCCAGGACTTCATAGAACCCCCGAAAGGATCCGACGGTATTCCTAGGCGTCGCTGGGTGCCTTGGGGGCTCGTCGAGTAATTCTCATTCGCAAACACCGATGGTGTCAAACATCATTGAACTATCGCTTACGCGAACTAAATCGAAACGATCATCGTTTATCATCGACTGGTAATGTAGAATTGAAACGGCCGATGTAAAATTGACGCGATCGTAACAATTTTTATGAGTTGAATAAAATCATAGACGAATTAACGGGGGACAATCTCGAATAAACGCAACGCAGTTCCTCTCCAACCCGAGAAACGTCTCAACTGTGAATTTTCATAACGTTGATCCCGATTCGCTGATAGCCGATTGATTCGAATTTCATGGAATCACGAGCCTTTTTCCAGAAAACCGTCATTTTAATCGCACTCCAACGATTATTCGTTAATCCGACAATCTCAATTATCCTATCAATTCCTCAAGTCTATTTCTTTGCAAGCCCATTTTTTCTCTTAACCAAAAGAATCTCATACTCGCTAATTTCCTCGTCTCCTTTTGTTCTCTCTTGCGTCATATTCCCGAGGATGTAAACTCTTTTTTGGTCTCACGATGAACAGTCTGCTTACGATCAGCAGGGCAAAGCATGGGACTCTCCCTGTCCCGTATACATCCTCGGAACGAGATGTAAAGCTTCGTCCGAGGATGAGCCGCTTAGACTCTAAACCTTGTGTGCTTCGGAACTCCCCTACTTCTCTATCTTCTCTCCCTGCTCAACCCATTTTCCTATCTCCTTCCCTTTCTCCCTCTCTCTTTCTCTTCTCCCCACCGCCTCCCTCGCTCCCTCTCTCCCTTGCTTTCTCTCTCCACACTCGCTCTTGCCAATTTCCTTTGAACCTAATACCCTCTCATCCAGGCAACCTCACATATACACACAATCCCACTCATACACACACACACACATACACACACACACACACACACAGAAGGGAAGATATCTCTCGGGTAACTTGAATCGCGAGCGATTTAGCGGCTACTGGAGCGAGAAGCACCTATAGTCCAGCGAAAATCGTACGCACACACACACACACACGCACACATCTACACATGTGTGCACGACACCCACATGACCTTAGATAAGAGAGCACACAGTTGAGACAGCGTGCTGCCCTCTGTACGGGGATTATCCAGATTCTGTATAGATGTGGGATTATCTGTGGAGAGAACGTCAGGAAGTGTTATACGTGCATGTGTGTGTCTGCCCATCGGTGATGTCTCTACGTATATGGGATGAGGAGCAAGCACTGCATCCCGGAGTAGCCAAATCCTTTAGCGGCCGGGTTGGGCTCATCGTCGTTATAACCCGCTCCACACCAACTCCCTTCGATCCACACTCTCTGTGCTTTCTGCGCCCACATTTACAGCCATACGGCACATAGATGTGTGCGTATATGTGCGTGTACCATGTACAGGTTACGTACATATAACATTGGTGCGATGTCGATGTTTTCGTGCGAGGACAGAATTTTACTGAGTTTCACTGCAATGGCTAACCACTACAGTACTGTTATGTATTGGAAATATTCGCACGTGTGTGTGTGTGTGTGTGTGTGTGTGTGTGTGTGTGTGTGTGTGTGTATGTGTGTATAAATGTGTTTGTGTTGGTTCGCTTTCGAACAGAACACACCCAACTCGTTCGTATGTTTGTGGAGCGAACGGAGAGACAGGGGATGATGCGTATATAGATTAACATGGATTGTCTTCGTGGAAGCGTGTTCGTGATTTGCTTTAGTATGGGAGAAGGATTAATCCAGGATTATTGGTCGTGTGTGAACCGAGGCCCCGTTGTCCAAATCCCAAATCCAGAGCACACAACCCGGCTAATACTAACTCCCTAACACCCTTTGCTCCCCCTCTCGCTCGTTGCATCCTTCTCACTGTCTGTCTCGCTCCCCCCCTCTCTCTCTCTCTCTCTCGCTCTCTCTAGCACATAGGACGGTTCTCAAACTGCGATTGGTACACACTCTGGCAATCTTCACAGGGTA
>JAPYZT010004384.1:0-5000 GCA_030522965.1 Tryphoninae sp. A BG-2022a | reverse complement strand
GGTCAACTGGGCCCAGAATGCGACAATCCCTTCCACTCGGTGTGTGTACCAGAAGTGCGAATGTTAACACACTACATGCACCGTCCTCATGATTAATAACAGGACTGGTGATAATACACCAGACACTATATTTGTACGAGTTACATTTTTGTGGAGCTTGCCTGGATTTAAAAGGGATTTAATCCTACATTTTTATCATTTTCATTGACGAAATATTCGATCGAGCGATAATAAAATTGATTGATTTTATCACTCGTCGTATGAAATTATAAGCTTATCGTTCGTTTGATCCAATTACAATTTTTATGTTGATAAAAATCGATCTAATTTGCTTGATACAATATATGTTTTATTACCCGATTGAAAAAATTGACGTTCAGAGACGTCAAAAGATTAATTTAATTCACTCGAATCGATTGAATATTCTCCGTTTTTTTAAATCATATTTCGATAACGTTTCTCTAGTTTCCTCGGATTGGCAACAATTAATTGAACAAAAACAATCCTCCGATCAAAAAACTCTCCCACCTTTTGATTTATTAAATTCTTTATCGACGTTTTGTTCCAACCTTTGCAACACGCCTGTACAAACTTCAGCAACTTTGAAATTTTTCTCAATTTCCAAAATCGAACTACGTATAGCAATGTTGAAACGTTCCGTGTACGAATGATTGCCTTTCACGTTTTTTCGCTTGGCATGACTGTACCGTCGAGAGAAGAAGAGTGAGTGAGTGAGTGAGAGAGAGAGAGAGAGATCAAGAGGGGTTTGGGGGGAGTTATAACACGAAGTATACAGGAGGCGCGCGGGCTACTGTTTCGGGAGCTGCTGCTGCTGCCTCGGAGGTATGCACGCGCAAAAAACACGTCAGACCGCTGAAGAGCCCAGAGAAACCTCCTCTCTCGTGGCGAAGCCTGGGTGAGATAGAGTGCGATAAAGTTGAGGAAGCAAAGGGGGCTGGCGGCGAAGGGGAGGGGAGGGAGGGAGGGAGGAATCGAGAAAGATGAAGAAAGAGAGAGAGAGAGAGAGAGAGAGACTCCCATCTTCGTCGATCGGAAGGTTTCTCTTCGTCTTTATCCTCCTTTTGGTTCGCCTCCTTCTCGCTCTTTCCCGTCCCGTCGCACGGTCCCGTGGAGAACACGGACTGAAGAACCGGCGAATCGAGTGAGAAAGAGAATCGAAGAGAAAGAGAGAGACAGGTGATGTCCCGTGGCTTTGCGACGGGTAAGGATGGAATATACACATATATATATATACGTGCATGTGTGTGTGTGTGTGTGTGTTCTCTCGTTGAATCCTGGCATTCCAGGACCGCGGTGGATATACGTGAGAGAAAGAAAGCCCCGAACCAGAAGCGCACCAGAATGTTGAACAACACACACACGCAACGTTGTGTGTATATATATATATATATATATATATATACATATGTACCTATATGTATAGGTATATCGTTACACACGTTCAGAATGGAGAATAGGTAGAATAGGATAGACGATAAGGGCCTCGTCTCCCTACCAAGAGACGAGGACTGTGTCACGAACACACGCGCAAGTAAATATATATATATATATATATATATATATATATGTATATCTATATATAACGAAGACCGAAATACGAGAACAGCACACAAGCCCTGGGCACCAAGCCGCGTCTGCTCCACACCGGGGACGTAAGAAGGGGCAACAGGTGGATGGGGTTATCCCGCTTATCCATGCTATAACGCCCGAAGTGATACCGGCGCAGAAACACCAGCCACATATAGACGGGTACTATAGTGTGATTGTGAACCATGCTCTTGCTCGATCTCCCCACCCTCTCACAACTCGTACTTAAACGTGCGACACGAAACAAAATTGCTCCAAGGCACGATTAATGGATTTTGTACTTATTTTGTATTATCGCAAGTTGATGGTTTTTCTCGTGATTATTTAAAGTTGGTTAGAGTTTTCGACAAATTGAAAAGTTATCCAATGAAAAATTGCATTGATTTTTATATCAATTGGACGTTGTTGGTTCGAATTGAAATTTGAATTTGGCTCTGTTTCCACGTTAATGATTAATTTCGAATTTATGTTAAAAATTTATCATATATTTAAAAAAAATAAAAATGCGTTTATATAATTGAATGATTAAATAAATGATTAAATGTAATTGAATAATTAAATACATGGTTAAAAATAAAATATAATATGATTATACGAATCGGACATTGTTGGTTTGAATTCAAATTTGAATTTGGCTCTGGGTCCACGTTAATGATTAATTTCGAATTTATGTTAAAAATTTGTCATATATTTAAAAAAAATAAAAATGTGTTTATATTATTGAATGTAAATACATGATTAAATGTAAAATATAATACGATGATATTATATTATAAACTGGACGTTGTTGGTTCGAATTTAAATTTACATTGAGCCTCTGTATCCACGTTAATAATTAATTTCGAATGTATGTTAAACATTAAACATACATTTAAAAAAAATAAAAATATATTTATATAATTGAATGCAAATTCCTGGTTAAATATAAAATATAATATGATTAAATTAAAAAATAATAAAAATACTCAAACACACAAAAATGCAATATTGCCCCTGACAAACTTTACAAAATCATCTTTCAAAAATGTTCTCTTTCAAAATCGATATTTCTACCGATCGTACCACGTACCCACCTTAAAGTTAGACACGAGACGCTAATAGGCGACTGGGGTAGAGAGATAAGCCGTTCTACGTCCGGCGACATACGTAGATCCAAAAAGAAAACAAGGTCGATCGATTTATAAAGTGTGTCCTAGAGATCCAGTCCAGTCTCGTTGTGCTCATCAAGCTGCTTACGTAAGACAACACGAGAACGAATATTTAGTTCCATCCATTCTGAGGAGCCTGGTTCGAACTGTTTTCTCTACAATGTGACAAATACATATACGAATATATATATATATATATATATATATATATATATATGTATGTATGTATGTATGTATATATATAGAAGATCGACCGTAATATTTGGCAATTGAACGACGGGTCCTTTAACTTATCATTACGTCACACGCGTTCGAAATAAGCTTCGCCCTTAATTGATCGATCATTCTAACCCACCCAGCTATATGCAACACTCTTTAAATCACCGATAAAAAACACTTATCGCGATAACCGGATTAATGAAAATTAATTAATCGGTTTACACAAATAGAAACAAATCCAAGGTTATAATCAAAATTGACAATTTCATCGGAAAATATAGATTGGAATAATAAGATTGTAATAAAAATTTCACAAAACGAATTCAAGTCTGCCGATACGCTTGCATCGAAGCGGTGATACGAATGTGCACACGGCAGGTTTGACGTATGGGCCGGATAGATGGATAACAATTATTCCGAACTCACTGGGGTGGTCAAATAGCGTGACCATGCGTGCCTATAACCGTCGTCGTCATCGTCGTACTCGTGTACGACGACGAGGAGACGACGAGACTTGTGCACACGTGGTAGGATGCACGAGCGTAAAAACCCTCCGATTCATCGTCTTCTCGTCGCGTCGTATTCGCCATCGAGATTTTTTTCGATACAAGAATTTTCCATCCATCGTTGAAATATTTCATTTTCTTTATCTCGTGTCGAGAATAATCGGAAATATTTTGTGGGTAGTCGAAAGAATTTACGTTAACGTATTTCGAGAGAAAGAGGAAAACATTAATTATCCAAGTGGCAGGAAGGGATGAAAATCGTTGGGGAAGGGAGAGAGGCTTGGCGAAGGGGACATTCTCCGTGCTTTGAATCGTCGCGACGAGATCTTATGGATCTCTTTTGTCGCCGGGGGTAACTGGATTAGCGGATTAGCTAAGATATTGTACGTACCGTACGCGATTCCACCCGAAGCCACGCTCTTTTTTCTTCCCTCTTTTCACGTCCCTTCGCTAATAAATCACGTAACGCGTTGTTACGGTACAAAAATCATGTTTATACGCGTTGAACACGCACAATTATACGTAACACGAAGACTTTCTTTAAAGATCAAGTCATTGTTTTTTTTTTTTACATTTTTCAAACCCCACGAAAATTTTTGCTAATTTGTTAGTTTGTTATGTATATCGATTCAAAAGATGATTTGTGGGGAAAGGGATGTTCCTAAAAAAAATACGGTTTTTATATGAATGAATGAATTTTAATGAATTTGAATTTACAAGCGAAAAATCGCTTTCTACTTGTTATCTGTGTATTCGGGCTTTAACCTATATTTATTTAAATACGTCGTTTGAAAAAAATAAAATATTTAAAAAATGATAAGATTCGCAGAAGTAAAATAATTAATTAGCGAGATTTTATTTCGAATTATGACAATAAAGTCAAGAAATTTTGTGAAGATTTCTGAAGTTCAGGAATAAGAAAAATGGGCGAATGTATATAGAACGCCCCATATATCGACTTACATTACATTACATTTATATCCCTAAAGGGCGAAAGACTGCAAAGTCAAGATTGCAGCGTTCGTCACTCCCGTTCATATATATAATAACTCTCGTTCCCCTGTGGGTTCGATACTTCCGGTTCAATGACCTCTGCGATGCCCGAAATTCTTCCGATCGCGGAGAGGGCCAAAACGGTGTGACGGCAAGACGAGAAGAAGTTCTTGCAACGGAGATGGGAGACGATCGACGAGCGAAAGAAAGAATAAGGAATGGAAGAGAAAAAGAAGGTTCGAACAACCGTCAAACCTTCTCTTAGGTTGGTCGCGCGTTATTGCATCGAGCTGAGAACGAATAAGCAACACATCCATGTATACGCATAACTCATATAACTCATACACACCCATATATATTATATGTGAGCTGTATTTATTCATCTGGATATAACATATAATATAAATATAATATATAATACAATATAACATATTATGTAATATATAATATATAACATAATATAATATATGATATAATATAACATAATACAATATATGATATAATATGATATGATATGATATGATAT
>JAPYZT010004383.1:0-12048 GCA_030522965.1 Tryphoninae sp. A BG-2022a | reverse complement strand
CTCTCTCTCGCTCTCTCTCTCTCGCTCTCTCTCTCTCGCTCTCTCTCTCTCGCTCTCTCTGTCTCGCTCTCTCTCTCTCGCTCTCTCTCTCTCTCGCTCTCTCTCTCTCTCTCTCTCTCTCTCTCTTTCCGTCATCGACAAAGCTTCGTTGTCATCGAAAAATAATGTAACTTTAAAATATTATGCTAAAATGTTTTAAATTTAAAATGTTTCAAATAGTTGGAAAATGATATTTTGTCAACGTTTTTAGATAAAATTCTGGGAGAATCGAGTTCGCAAATAGAATTTCGAGTTTAGTTAAGATTGTAAACAAATAGTAACAATGGGGTAGAAATGTTTTTTTTTTTGTTTTTCTAGGTTTTATACAGATATGTTGAAAATAAGGAATGACAATACAAAAAATATTTCTGGAAAACACGGGGTTAAATGGACGTGGAAAGCCCTATATATATATATATATATGAGTATATATTTGCCTATCGATGGTTCTGACTTATTGTCATTGTCAAACACCATAACGTTGAAAAACGCGATCATCGACGTGTCGTTGGAAATCGAATGATATTGGCAATTTCAACTGACGACATTCGAGACGAGAAATTCAACACCGGATCCCTCGGAATCGAAACTCTGCTTTTCTCGTTCATGCGACAAATCCCACCATTGAACGGAAATTAGGCGTGCCGAAAGAGGGGCGAGAGAAAGGGAGAGAGAGAGAGAGAGAGAGAGAGAGAGAGAGAGAGAGAGAGAGAGAGAGAGAGAGAGAGAGTGAGAATGAGGGTGAGGGAGAGAGTATAGTCTTCATGAAATAAAGTAATTGTATATTAGTTGTCGTGCACTCTCGTCGCTACACTGGGTGCAGCTAAAAACACACCCCGCCGTTTTTTTTTATATTGCTCGAACAATAAGAGGCGTGTATAATTTTTATTTATTGCCCGAGTCACGCAACAGCGCGGCAATAAAATGCATGTGAATTTTTTAACAACCCGGTGAAAAGGTTTCGTGATAATCTGGGCTTTATATTTCCTACGCTCAACGAGAATTATGGGGAAAATAAAAAAACGAATATTTCATTAACAATTTAATTACAGAAATGTTCGATAATATTTGGTAACGAGTGAAAACAGTATTTTCAGTGATAAGTTCACTAATTTACAATTTTAATAAAATAATAATCAACCATAGATGTTGCTATTACTCGTCAAGACGAAAAAACGAAGATGGAATTAACAACTTGATTCCAAAAATGGTTGATAATATATCGGTAACGAATGAAAACAATATGTTCAGTACTAAGTTCACTAATTTTCAATTTTAATAAAATAACAAATTGACCATATATGTTGCTAATCCTCATCAAAACAAAGAAATGACAATTCCATTATTATCAACAATAATTTCAAAATTGTTTAATAATATGTTGTGACGATTAAAAACAATACTTTTAGTAGAAAATTCACTAATTTACAATTTCAATAAAATAATAATCAACCATAGATGTTGGTATTACTCGTTAATGCGAAAAAAAAACGAAAATTAAATTAACAACTTGATTGCAATAATGGTTGATAATATATCGTAACGAGTGAAGTTCACTAATTTTCAATTTTAATAAAATAATAAATCGACCATATATGTTGCTAATCCTCATCAAAATAAAAAAACGACAATTCCATTATTATCAACAATTATTTCAAAATTGTTTAATAATATGTTGCGACGATTAAAAACAATACTTTTAGTGGAAAGTTCACTAATTTACAATTTGAATAAAATAATAATCAACCATAGATGTTGGTATTACTTGTTAATGCGAAAAAACCGAAAATTAAATTAACAATTTAATTTTAAAAAATTTGATAATATTTTGTGACGCGCAAAAATAACATTTTCAATGGGAAATATACTAATTTACTATTTTAATAAACTAACAAACCAACCATAGATGTTGCTATTACTCGTTAAGTACATAACGAATAAATTACCCAAAAATATTATTAAAAAAAAGATGAGACTCACTCCATCAGGATGATATCTTGTCACACTGCTGGAAGTTGTTCCAGCTCCGCAAAACTCCGCTAGCACGTCCTCGAGTTTCCTTGTCGAATCTGCAAATTGGCACGAACGAGGAATAATGATTAATTATCGTTTAATGAATTTCGTCGTATTGGTCACCCGTTTTCCTCATTCATTTAATAGGTTATTTTTTTAAAACATTCGTTCGCTCTCATACTCGATTAAATATTCGATCGTTTGTTTAATTGTTGAGTTGATGCGGTTAAGCCAGAAAAAAGCAAATGCCCCGTGCTGCATCAACTCAACAATTAAACAAACGATCGGATATTTAATCGACGTGATATATATATATATATATAATAAATTAGCGCGAATGATATATCCATGCACGTGGTATATATATAATAAATTAGCGCAAGTGACCGTCGGGAGAGTACGAGGGCACAAAGATGAGGAAGCAAAAAATGGAGGCTTATACACCAAGAAGAAATGGGGATGCGAGAAGCTTTTCTAGAAGGGCGGCAACCGCTCCATCGTTTTCCAGAATCGATAATGGAAGTTAGTACGAGCGAGATGGCGGAAGAAGAAAACGAAGGGGGCAGAAAGAGAAACGGGAAGAAGGTCCGGTTTGCGATGCTCGTAACCGTAAATTCTTCCGTCACCCTAATTTCGTGAGGAGATGCAATTTTTCCAGCTATTCTTCCGGTCGGTTAAAGCAAAGGAGAAAACGGCGTTATGATATGTATATACACACATATACATACTCGCGTGCGCGTGAATGTATGTGTATCTATAATACACTTAGTTAGGCACAAGGGAGAATTCAAAGCTTTTGCTTTGAGGGGCGTCAAAGCCCCGGAATCTTCACGCCCTCTTTTTATTCTCAACGGCTTTTCCGACGACGAAATACTTTTCCCCTCTTTGTCGTCTTACTCGAGTGACATATACAACGAAACAATGAGAATCCTTGAAAAACAAAAAAAGGAGGGTAACGATCAAAAACAAACTACAGTAATCGGGATATTTTGTAGTAATTGAAAAATCTTCGATGGAATAATTATAAAATAATTATTATCATTGCTCGATATATAATTATTCTGATAATAATACATAAACTCTCTTGAAAGTGTGTCAACGATAAAATTAAAATAATAATTCAACGATTGAGGGAGGAATTGAAATAGGAATTGGTATTAAAGACCGATGGTGGTGGCCACGGATAAATATGCGATGAATAGCTCGTTACAATCCGTATATGAGATCGCTCTCACTCTGGCGTCATAACGCGACTACATTCGCCGTGTAACTTTCCGGATAAATCTCGTCAGTCAACCGTCGTTAATGTTCGCCGTTGTAAACGTTAAAATAGAAAAGTAATTGAATCATTTTCTTTCTCGTCTCCTACTCTTTCCACTAGGCTCTCGTATTACGACGAGGCTCACGTTTGATATTGCTTGTTATCCCTGAAGCAAACATGGAATGAGCGAGAACCGAGAGAGCTCGTTATATCCCAACGAGTTTCAAGCATCCAGAGAGTATATAAGAAATTATTTACCGAACATAAGGGGATCGGTCGTCGTTTTTCATTCGCCGTAATATTTTATTAATTTTCATCTGTTGCAAACTTTACAATCGTTCTTTCTTTTTCTTTCAATTAAAAGAATAATTTATTTTTGCATTAAATATTAAATTATTCGAGCAATTATTTTCTAGTTTGTGCGCATAAAAATAGATAATTATTTTTTCGTTTCGTTAAAAGAGAGTTTGTACTTTATCTCGATGAATGAATAGAGGAAAAATGATCGGAACAAAATTGAGTTGAGGTCAAACGCGACAAGTGTGAGCCTCGAGCGTATCGACACCCTTATAGCGATGGAGAAACAGCCACAGGAAGAAGGCCGGAGGCTGAAGGGAAAATGCAAGTGGGAAGTACCTCGGATCACTTAAGACCTGTACAGGCAAGATCGTATTTCAAGAGATCCAATGCTTGCGGTTTGTTCGCCTATTCTTCTTGTTGAATCGACGAAACATTGGCTTAGGAGATTGTGAGACGAACTTTGAGCACTTGGAAAAAGCGATTTATAAATACTTCGACGCGCGGTGACTGATTGGGAAAGATGAAAGTTCAATAGACAAAAAATTGTAACAAAAAGTCACAAAAAGAAGCACAGTCACGTCACCCTGAGGCGATAAGATTCCTTGTTAATAAGTATAACACGTTCAGTAGTAAGAAACCGTGTATGGTCAGACGCTCCGGTCAAACTCGCTAATGTCACACTGAAAACATGTGGATGTAATTGGCGACGCGAGAGTGTAATCATTTCATAAATACAACCACGATAAAAATCGAAATTCATATTAATTAATAAAAATGAGACTAATTGTAAGATAATAAAGTCGACCGCAATAAAAAGCCAAAATTTAACTTGAAGTAAGAAGGTTGGAAAACACGAAAATGAGGAAACTTAACTGTCACCTTTGAACATCGTGTTAACTATAGACTGATAAGGGCATTGATACCGATGGGCGATGGTTTGTAGCATTACGTATTGAACGAACGGTTCATACGATCGGTACTTGGATGGTTGACCGGCCAACTTGGCACGGTTTTTTAGAAAGATAGATCTTCCTAGTTTGGTTTATTCCCGGAGAAACTCAGAATTTGCTGGAAACCGTAGCTTCCCAGAAAATTTATAAACAGTGTAATTCGCTTTATGTTGAAAAGATACAAGTTTTAAAATAGAAAAGCGAACGACTAGGACCTTAAAAATCCGAACAAAAGTATACGAAAGAATAAATGAATTACAAAATATATATACGTATAATAATGGATTAATCTGTTTAAACTCACAAGCCGCAAAATCCTGAAGTTGTTGAAATTCCGCTGGTGACAGCTTATCCCAGTGAAGGGTCATTCTTATTACTCTGTACTATCGAATTTCTCCAGGATCGAAACCCACGACCTCGTTCCTCGATGCATTCATCACCTAAAACAATAACAGAGACCAAACAAAGATAAATTACATTTCACGCGGTGCAAAAAAAATAATCTCTTCAATTTTGAAGCATTTCATTTCACGTGGGAAAATGGGAGTTGGAATTATATTTTTTAAATTATTCGGTTACAACTGGCAAAGTGGTACTTTTGCTATCCACAAAAATAATTCAATCCTGAATATGTCGAAAACCTCGCCATTAAAAGAACTGGAAGGGTCTGGAAACACGTATTTTTACGTTACGAAATAAAATATCAGAATGGCAGATAAATAAAAAGTGCCTTACAGTATCGTTACATGGTTATCGCAGCAATTTTTATATACATGCTCAAACGTTGCTCATTGTGTAATGATTCAATGGCTACGAGCACGCGTACCACGACAATTCCTAACTTAAAACCATACGTCGAGGAGTGGGAATGTACGACTTGCATTCTACGTAACGGAGTAAGCACCAATGGGGTCGTAACCATACTTCAAACTTACGGCCAATACCCGGATTTTCAGTATCTCGGTAAGTATTCTTGTATGCGCGCAATCTTAACTATTCTCACGTAGGTATAAAACCTACATAAGAATATACCTAAATCGATCATCCCCGAATGGTAAAAGTTCATGCATCGAATGTCACGGTATTATGGGAATCGTGATTGCAATATCACATAGTTTCTGAATTTATAGAGTCGAGAGATATATATTATTTCGTAGAGTTTCAGCCACCAACCCCCCCCCCTCCCCCCCGCCCGTATATTACACGGCAGAAACGCCATAGAATTTTGCAGGTATAATAAAATCATAGACACTTGAAATATTACCATAATAATTTGAATAATATTTTGATTTTAAATATAAATTATTTTTCGCGCAGAGTCCCATTTAGTTTGCAATTATATGGAAGGAAGTACATAAACAATTTATTAAATTCCCACATCAATTAAAAACATTGCCAGATTCTCGTTTCTCTGTACATTATGACATTTTGTGTCTAATTGTAAGTATGAGAGCTCTGTACTGACGAGTACAGATTTTCATATTTATGATACATATGAGCATCTGTTATACGGATATTGTTACACATTTGGATAAAAGTCGAAGGGTTTGTTATTTCTTGCTGGTTGCCACTCTGCCAATGTTGTCTTCTAAATTATTAATACACATAAACATGAGTCTCTTGGCGAACCTTTAATTCCTCGATTACAAACACAAAATCGGCTTATCGCTATTGCTATACAAACATATTCTAGCTGATATACATAAATACCATATGCATAACGATATATAATATATCGTTATGCATATGGGATAATTTTGAGGTATACGCAAGAGGATACGGACATGAAGCATGAAACAGTTTCAACACGCGCAGAGATCTACGCTATAATTTTCTTCCTTATTACGAACGAGCGAATATTATTTATTAAACTGCTGCAATCGAATTTCATATGACGTTTGTTTAAAGGAATATAGGCAATAACCTATATTTCTTTAAATAAACGTCATATGAAACTCGATTGCAACGATTCGATACATAATATTCAAACAAAATAAAATAAACTAAAACATAACGATATATAAGATAAATAGAAATCATTGTGATATCATAAACCCAAATATTATCTCATTCGATTAATTATTATGTATATTCAAGTAAATTATTAATTTGGTTAAGTATATAATAATCTTTGTTATTGAATACATACAAATTTTCCTGACATTTGGGATGGTGAATTCTATAAATTCCATCGCTAATTGCTGTGCAAGAAACATCGAGCTTCCATCAAATTTTCGAAAGCGAACCCATGTTACGTCATGAAATGTTGGAGTCACTTGCGAAGTATGCCATGAGAGTTACGAGAACCCAGGTGAGGAAGAGATAAAGAGAGACAGAGTGTGGGGGGGGGGGGATACAGAGACACAGAGAGAGAGAGAGAGAGTTGATGTATTATTATATTAGCAAAATAGGGGAACTCGAGAGATTCTAGCTTTCGAATATCTGCGACGAGTCAAGTACGACGTTTCTGTTCGTGGAAAAGATATTAAACTACTTTTCAATGAAAAGAAGATAAGTGGAGCCGTGATATATATTCGTGATATCATAAAATTTCAAAGAATTTGAGCTATTTTGTATTTTTTAATAATTGGGGGAGAATGAACTTCTCATAATTTCGAAACTTTGCTAGAAAATCAAAAATCCAAACGTGTTTCGAATTTTTTGGAGTTTTAAGAATTATCTACATAATAATAGTCAGGAAATATTAATTTTTTGCAATCCAAATAATTCATAGCTTTACAATTAACATAATAAAAACAATATTAATTTTATTATTAAGTTTATTATTTTTTTGTTAACGTTTATCAAATAACATCAAGGACGTTCGCGAAAACATAAAAATGTATTCCTACATTTTCATGGGATAAACGAAGATGCCCTCTATGTAAAGTGAGTTTACCCAACGATGACTGCAATATTAATAAATTCGTCTTAACAAAACGTCTTACAAGAAAAATGCTAAATAGAAATTCGTACACTCTCGTAACTTCTAACAAAATTACTAATTATAACTTTACGAAAGTGATAACACCAATACCCCGGATTTTATGGTACAATTAATTACTCGATGGATCATGGTGGCATCCATGCAAAAGTGTTATTGCGGACATTGGTTTCCGTCTAATGACACCAGTTATCGAGGGATTGAGGATTTCGAGGAATATTCCATGCCCATTAAGACCGATAAATACCTTCGAATATTGCCAAAAGCTTTGCCTACTAATTGGACCAAACTTTCAATTACCTTTCAATTGTTACGTATCAATATTTGTTTTAGTTTAACTCATTCGTGTTTCCGGCATTATGAATTTTATGGTACAAAACGGGTTAATAATTGTAAAATACATTTTTATGTTGCTTTATGATTGTAACAAATAATAATTAATTGATTGGTTAATTAATAAACGGGTTAAGTTTAATTTAACGCGATTCTCTACACCTAATCGTTAAAAAAAACGTTCAAAGTGCCATAACTTCGTCAACTTTAAAGTTAAAAATATTTTTTCCAGTTCTATTTGCTTTGGTCCTGCCTACAATGTGATGGAGGAAAAGTAATCAGTATCCATTTAAAAATCAATGATAATTTTCATGTGACCTCGACTTTTCGATAAACAAAAACCTTAATTCGGGCATCGTGCGTCTCCCTCGAAACTATCAAAATTGAATGCATAATTTGTTTTCCCACGACATTATTTCCTCGATTTATTCTCAATGGTAGATTAACCCTTTGAGCTCTAAAGACGCATATATGCGTCAGCCTATGCGTCTGCGGGCCACATGAGCTTAAAAGTACTCAAGTCTCAAAGGGTTAAAAGGAAAAATCCTGTATGAACGTCGTCGTCTATTTCTTATATGTAACAAAGTGGACGTTGAACAATTTTTTATTCCTTTTTCAGTTTTCTTCAAATTAATGTCACAACATAATGTTTAATTGATAAAAAAAGAATGAAAATTTTCTCAACGCGTATCAATGATAAAAATACGTACATAATTAAAAATATATCAGCAATAGTATGTCTAAGAAGTTTTCGAAAACAGCATTCCCTACGGCGCGTCATGTAGATTTAACAACCATCCGGAAGATCCACGTAATTACACAATTTATGAGAATTATTCGTTCATCTCCATCTAAAAGGAAGAACAAAAATGTTTGGCATATTTACAAAAATGCAAAAGTTCACTTTGCCTTATATTTTTTTTCTAATTTCTGAAAACTAGAGTGAATTTTATTTAGGATTATTTATTGATTTATTCTTCGACTCTTGACGAATTGACGAGATTTATAATCATTCTTGGTGCAAAATTTTACCCACTCGGTCAACACACAGTTGGGACAAACTCCACCCTTATCAATCGTCGCGCTTTATTTTTGATAACCCTTTTATTTTTTCAGAACTTTGGCCATATTCTATGAAGTGATATCCGACGAATTCAACTTCTCAGCTCTGGCACCAGAATCGAATATTCGCGCCCTTAAATTTATTGAAAATTGCCTTTGCATTCGTTATCCAGTCCCATTCGTATTTTCCAAAATATATCGAAGAGTTCAATTTTCAGGTGTCATGTCCATTCACAAACTTAAGTAGAATATTTGCTTCCCCCTAAACGTTATATAAACTATATAATATCACTGATTTATTAAATTATCTAATAATAACCGTTGAAAAAATTGTTTATTGTTATTTTATGAGTAAGTGCTTTACGTATTATCTCCATTAATTTCTATGATTGTTTACCGTTGAAAAATAAGGGACACTAGTTTGTTTTGTGGTAATGAAATAATTTTTTATTATATATGATAAGTAAACTGATAAGTGGGTGGTGTAATCGATTACTACCAAAACAACGAGACAATTGCTTTCTTGCCTCATATCGAACCTTCAAATACAACACTGCGATTCGTTCGCATTTCAAGTATCTTTACCATCCAGCTAATCGTTATCTCGTTATTCGTCCTACCTTTTCTCGATGAAATTTTTCATCGTCGTATTACGTCAGGAGAGGGATGAAAACGATGGGAAAAGAAATGAAAATAGCCAAAAAGAAGGACTGACAGAAGAGTATCCGAAGTGGAATGAGAAGCGAAAGGAAATCCTATCGCGTCGGCGAATTCCTGGCTTCTCGTATTCCCAGAGCGGTTGTCCGATAACGCGGAAATTCAATCGGACGAATTATCGGTGACAAACGCCCGGTGATTTATCGTAAGATTCCAACTGGAATGAAATATGATTGCCGGAAAATTTTTAAAAGTACTTAAACAAATATTAACAAAAATGATAACCATACTCTAACGATTTCACTGCTCAAATTTGATGCAGAAAACAGGCTTTCATTTTAATTGATTTTAATTATATCTCAATATCAGTTTACATTAAAAATGCCTTATAGTATTTATGGATGAAACGAAAGTGTGTTTGGAAAATGATCTTTGTTTCCCGGACTCAGTTCGCATAGGTACATATCTAGTGATTCAAAATGTTCGTACATTATAGCAAGCACACTTGGCATTACTTGGCGCGAGTAACAGGCGTGATGTCAGCAAGTCATACGCCATGTCGATAGAACTTTTCTTTCTCGAATAAAAAACTTCCATCATCAGTAAGCGAGATAAGAGGCAGAGAATGTACAAAAATAATCGACAGTAAAGTGAATAAAAGTATAACGCTTTTCGATTCAAAAATATGCGGAAAAAATTCTTGTTGTTTGCTAAAAAAATAAGTTGTAAGAAGCTAAGAATAAAAATAGTTTTAAAAACGTCGGAATTTTGGCGTTTTTTTTTTTCATTTTGTAGCCCGTAAAATAGTTTCATGCACAATTTGGCAATATTCCCGATGCTCCTGGTGAATTCGCCGTACAGTGAGTCGAGAACGCGATTAAAAAAAAAGCAAGAAAGACTAGCAGCAAACTCTATCGAGAGAAAAAGCGGCATGTGCGCGGTGATATCGCGTTCATTTTGAACAATATACATATATATATACGGTTTCCTATATACATATATGAATATACGGTTTCAGCTTCGAATGCGATATCGCTGACCATTGTGGCTGTCTGTAACGATCGCTGTGGCTCGAACGTACACAAGCCTCAAAAGTTCACCCTATACCAAAACCACTGCTTGTCATCCGCGCCTTTGAAAGCTCTCTTCTCCCTCTTTGGCCCTTTTCACTGTCTCTTTTATCTCGAATGCGACCGCAAGAACTCCGTGAGATCGTGGAGTTAAGAGGATTCCGAGCCCCTAGCGGATTTCGTCCCTATGTATGTTTCATACCTGCCGGTTATTTTAGCTTAGGCACCTCGAGCTATCGCCAAACAAAAGGAATTCTTCTTTTCATGCACTTTCATCTGAAGTTGGCTAGTTTGCACTGCCATCGTGATAATTGCGAAATCTTCGAACTAACGACGTAGTATCGAATTATTTCTGAAACGTATAAGTTGTCAATCTTATATATATATATATATATATATATATATATATATATATATATATATATAAATGGAAGAACGTTTGTCTGTCTGTCTGTCACGCGTAAGCTCCTATACCGTTCATCCGATTGCGATACAAATTTTTTGAATTGTAGTCCGCGCTCCCGAGAAGGTTTCTGCGTTAGTAGAATAATTTTATTTGCCAAAATAAACCCTTCCCCCTACGGGGCAAAACAAAATTAACATATATATATATATATATGAGGGATTCCACGCCAGATCAAACACCATTCTGCCTTACGATCTCCGATTTTTTGAAAATTTGTTATGCTCTAGTATTGGTTTAAAAAGGCCTCCATGATTTTTTTCAATATTTTTTGTCGAACCGTTTTCAAGGTATCGATTTTTCAAAAATTACGTTACTTTTTTTTGAACGTCCATAACTTTGCGAAAAATGGGCCAAACTGGACGTTTTTTTTTTAATTTTTTCTTCTTGAACGCACTTTTCATAAAAAAATATCGAATAAAATTTTCAAACCGTATTTCTATAAGATTTTCAAGTTTCAAGTCTAAGTTGTTGATTTGCAAAAAAACACGTACTGATCGATTTTCTTGAATTTTTTTTGTAAAAAACTGTTATTCCACACCTTTTAAGACTAGTTGGATAATGGGATAACGATGGGATCTATATTTTTTCGATTTTTCAATTTTCCGATTTTAGTTATTCGTGTTGAAAATAAGTATTGATCGTTTCTTCAGGTTCACCGACAACTGTCATTGTTATTTATGCAATAAAATCTTTATCATTTAATGAACGATGGCCGATAATTTTTGTTGTAATAATATCGGATTGCTTATATCATGATGCCGTTGCTATTCATGAATTTACAAGAATGACTACTAGTTTTATCGAAGAAGTATCCAATGATGCTGCAAAAGTTCTTTACTTTTCCGATGGAGAGTCTCAACAATTTAAAAATTATACAAATTTTGTAAATCTCAATTATCATGAGCAAGACTTTGGATTAAAAGCTGAATGGCATTATTTTGCAACAGCTCACG
>JAPYZT010004382.1:0-21107 GCA_030522965.1 Tryphoninae sp. A BG-2022a | reverse complement strand
TATTTATTATTATTTGAAAAAAGATTTTTGATATTCGGTATATTGAATATTTATGAAGTTATATATTGAATATTTAGTATTATTATTATTATTATTATTATTTAAATTCAATTGAAAATTATTTATTATTATTTGAAAAAAGATTTTTGATATTCGGTCACAGTATTTGGGATAATTGAGATCATTTTAGGCTAAGTATTTTTATATAAGTTGAATCAATCTTATTTAGTCTCGTTTCTTTTTGACAATTATTACGTTAGATCACATTTTAGGTTCAGTTTCGATGAAGCTTCGTTTACGTTTTCAACGAGAGATTTTTTGAGAATAGGAAACGAATGTTAATTGACACGTGGCGAATTGACGGATGTTGAAATGACGGTTGCGCGATGTACAAAGTGAATTAAGATAACGCGGAAAATACGATGTCTGGCTTTTAATTAGATTGAACGAGCGTTACTCGTATTCTCATGTTTCCAATATGGCGTAACGAAGTTATGCACGTTCATAACGCCTCGGTTTGCATAAATGATTGAATCCACTTGAGAAGCGTTCTTTATCGTTTGATACAGAGCGACGAAAATAGGGAGATAGCATGCTCGACGAAGAAACTCACTCTCACGACTTTTAACCCTCGTATTCCCTGTTTGTATCCGTACGTATATGTATCTCCGGGAGATTCTCACCCTTTGCGGACGAGCGTAAAACCTGCTCCCCCAGATCCAGAAGCTGCGAGTTCTCGCGGTAATCACATCTAGGCTTTCGCGGATTCGTCTCGTGAGAAGAAAACTACTCTAGTCGTCTCACCTGCTTGTTTCGAGACGATTTATTTATTTATAAATTTAATTTTTTATGGATTTTCCTTTTTGCAATATTCGATGTGATTCGATGTGATGTGTTAGGAATTAAGGGAAGTAAGGACTAGCCATTTCATTTTGTTTCGTTGAATAATTGGTCAATTTTGATTTTTTAATATCGAATTTTAATTTGTCAATTTTCTATTTTGATTATATTTAAGATGAGTAATTAATTATTTGAAGTATTTATATTCCATTGATAATTATACAATATTTATAATTGTTATGATAATTATAAAATATTTATATTCGTCAAATATTTTAATTAATAAAATATTTGATGTTAATAATTATAAAATATTTATATTCGTTAAATATTTTAATTAATCAAATATTTGATATTAATAATTATAAAATATTTATATTCGTTAAATATTTTAATTAATAAAATATTTAATATTAATGATTATAAAATATTTATATTCGTTAAACATTTTAATTAATAAAATATTTAATATTAATAATTATAAAATATTTTTATGCGTTAAATATTTTATAATTATTAGTTAATATATATATATATATATATTGAAATTCTAATATATTGATTGATTCGTAGCGGTTTCTACGAAGATCGTAATTAAAGGCGTGCATCGTCTATCCAACCCTCGGTATTGATCGGAGACACCGAATGTTTTTTGCTCGATCGTCCGATCTCTGGTGGACCAAAAAGTGACTACACCGACACACGAGCGACCCTCGCATCCCTTAAATTTACGGGATTGTATCCAACCTCTCGGATGGCGTCGTCGTCGGATTGTTTTTTCTTGTTTTTACAGTTCTACGGTTCAACAACTCGTCGCAGTACGATTTTCGTTAATTATACGCTGATACGTTCACCAAAAGCGGTGCTTTTTGTCATGTTGATTTTTTTATTGCTGCCCCACTCGTCCCAACTACCCTTGTCCCTAGCTTTCGTTCGATTGAAAGCCGAACCCCTGAAGATTGTCCTACGTCCTGACAATGGGAGGACATCTATAGCGAAAACAGGAATAGAATTCTGGGAATAATCCTCTCAGTCTTTCTCTCTCTCTCTCTCTCTCTCTCTCTCTCTCTCTCTCTCTCTCTCTCTCTCTCTTTCTCTTATCCTTTCTCATTCTCGTCTATCGAGACTCGAGTTCTCTTGGTTCGAACGCGATCGAGCGAGAGACCTCCCTTGCCTTGAAACTGTTTGACACTATTCGCGTTCGCGACCCCTTATTGTCCTCCAAGAGTGCTTGTGTAATTCTCGGAATACGACAGAATTTCGTCCTGTGTACCAGAATCGTTTCGAGAAACAGAGAATTGGGAAGGACTCGACGATGACAATGAGAAAGCGAAAAGGTGAATGTAAATTTATCTCAGCCTGCTTGTTCTTTCAAACGTGGATAAATTTATTTGCGTTCTCTTTGGCACTAAATGCGATACGATCTCGAGCTAATTAACAATGTTAAATAGCTCGAAATAATTGTGTGTTTAATGAGACGCGAGAAAATTCTCTCGATTCTCTTCTCTTCTCTCGAAATTTTCTGCGATTTTCTCATGCTTGCGAATTTGTTGTTTGATAATTAATTAATTATTTATTACTCTTCAACAATTTGACCAGATTAAAAAAAAAATGTTATGAAGTTTCATTCTTAATTTAGTGTAAATTCCTACGATAATAAAAATATCGCTCATTGAAGGAATGCGAGACAAAATCCTGAATATTCGAGGATGATTGTGGGTGATAACGTTCAAATTCTCATCTAGCTGGTGGACTTGAATTTTGTAAATTTGATATTAAATTTCTTTCGTATTAAAAGTTCAAAATTGTTGTTATTATTGTAAAAAAATTTCACCATCGTCGATAATCAATAGTTCAGATATAAATTATAGTTTTTTTATTAAATTCTTCATAGTTTCTTAAAATACGTTTGAAGATATCTTCGAACTTCGGTTTGAGAAAAAGGCAAACTAAATTTTGTCGTTAACTCAATGATGTAACCTACGACTAACATCTCGTTCGAAGCGAACAATAGCTTTTCGTGTATATGGCGCGTTTCGGTTATATATATATATATATATATATATATATATATATATATATATACACACACACACACACACAGAAACACACATATATAATGTATTGTCCTTCATGTCGACTCGGCGTAATTGCTGAGAGAATGTGGTGGACCAACAACGACAGTTCACATTTTACGCAGCTGTAACTGTAAAAGCAGTGGAAATACGTTTGCTACTTGTCTCGGACGACCAAATTGTAAATTGCTCAATTGTCCTATGTATTTCCGGTCGTATATACCCTGACAGTGAAATGCGGATTACGCGTAGATGTTACGAGGTACCATTTACCATTTTCTCCATTTACAAAAAAAAAAAATCAACGAAAGTCATCAAATTATAAAAATAAAAAAAAACATTAACAATTCTTATATTCCACTCGAAATATCCTTCAAGATTTCAATCTCAAATTTATGCCTTTCGCCATTTTTACCATTACCCCTTACCCCAAAAACTACAAAATTTTTATATAAAAAATCGTTTTTCAAAATTGCTTTCTATTTCATCCCACTGTCACTATTCCTCATAACTTCGAGTATTCTCCATACTCGGATTTTTCTCGTTGCAAAAGCGACTGAGTGACATTCTCGTTGCAAAAGCGACTGAGTGACAAGGGCGGAAACAATCGACATTGCCACCCCCTCGTTGCTTTTCCGTGCTCGATCGAGTCTTAATCGCGGTCGAAATGGAAAATACGCATAACCGAGTGAGCGAGTGAGAAAGTGCGAGGGGAGCGAGAGGGCGAGGGAGAGGTGTACACTCCTCCGGTATAGGAAATGACGTCATCACTCAGTACAATGTTACATTTCGAGAACATTGGAGTGAGATTTCACGTTAGGCATACGTGCTATAGTAAATCGTCGGGGTGTAGCGAGAACGAGACGGTGAGTGCGGAGGTCGTCAGTACCTACACAAACTCATATATATATACACGTATATGTGACGATGTGGCCAGAAAGCTAGACAGAGAGTGTTGAGCGACGAGAAAGGTACTGCATACACATGCACGTGTGTTTCTGTGTGTCCATGTGCGTAGAGAGAGAGCGAAAGAGCGAGAGAGCCAGAGGGCGCGGAGAGGGTTGGAAGGGAAAGGGGTTGGACGGAGATTTTCACGAAATACCCGTAGTCTCGGTTGAGTTATGCTCGTATTTCCCGTCAGCACATCCGATGATGTCTACGGTAATGTAACTGATATGGTCAATACATATAGATCTCGTTTTGAATCCGTGCTGCATATAAGTGTACACGATTTGCTAGTTACGCATTCACCAAATCTCTCCCTCGCTCTCTCTCTTGCTCTTCGTTCCAGCTTTCATCTCGCTTGAGCCATTTATCTATCACGGAATATTCATATACCGAAATACATGCTAATCGATCGATAGAGTCGATGAAAAATTTATTATTCATTAATTCGATTATATCGGAGAGCGTTGCATGCATTTGTATCGGGGGAAATATTCGATAGGAGAAGTGTCTTTGAAAGCGTGGGAATATCAAGTCAGGGTTTTTTTATGGTGGCTTAAAAGTCGCGAGATGTTACAAGCTCGAGGTCCGAGAAGTAATTATTGATTGATTGAAAGCTTTGATCTTGTGATAATGATTTGATATGAATTTTGTCATTTTTTATAATGGGAGGAGATTCGCATATTCAATCGCATTCGAACAAGGTTATTAAGAAATTGTTTGAATTAACAAGGTTATTAACGAATGATTGAATATAAAAAATGATTCGATGTGAAAATTGAAAGATTCGGGTTTAAAACGATCGATCGTGGAAGATTCGCTCTCGGTAAAATTCAATCTTAGTAAATTCGATAATGATATAAATTTCAAATCCGAAAATGATAAAGATATATTATTGGTAATTAAAAAACTCAAATAAACGTCTAAATTTGATACATTTAAATATTCGAATTAAAATAAGTTCCTGTTTCTCGACGCGAATCGATAAAAAAAAGAGAGAGAAAACACGGATAGGAATGAGAATTTTAAAGCTCGGCTAATATCGATTTATCGTTCAACTTTCGCTCTCGGCCCAGATTGTTTTTTGTTCTTCGTCGTGAATTCGATACTCTCGATTGAATCGAGTCGGAAGCTTTCCCCGTCTCCCACTAGCCTCGTGAGAGTTTTGCCGTCCGGGCGAGAGTAAAAGCTTACGCCGCATGCGCCATGAAAAAAGCGAGATATCTCCCGTGTGCTCCATCGGCCGGTGTTGTGCGACGCACGGTTCTCTCCTGGCTCTTCGACCCTCCTCGTCCATCGTCCATGCTACTCGCGTTTTCTCTAGCACGCCGTCGATAAAAAAGCTTCTCTCGTGCGCATACGGTGCTACGGTGTGTGTCCTCGCGGTGCTCGTCGTTCTCGGTGCCACGAGAGTGATCGGGGCCGTTTACGCCACTTGTGAGTTTTCTGCTATGTCACCGGGGGTTGTTTTGTTGGTCGGGGTGTTCTTCTTCGTCTTCTTCTCACACTACGTTATCTCGTCGGACGCGCATGAAAATCCTTTCTCATGGAACTCTCTGAGTTGTCGTAAAGTTGTGTACGATATATTTCTCTCTATACACGTAGCCTTGTACACATATATACATAGATACATATATTTACATGTGTATAGTCGCTGATAGGGAGACTCGAGGCGCGAGGGTGAAAAATTATCTGTGGTGTGAAGGGTCGAGATGGTGGAAGAGAAGCTACGAACGTGATGGGCAGACATAGAGTGAGAGAGGGAGCGTAAGAGCGAGAGAAGGGAGAGAAATAAATGAGAAGGTGAGCTGGAGGGGGATGAAGACGAAGACGAAGAATAAGAAGGGTTTTGCAGTGAGTGAGTGTCGTCGTCTTTCACGAATATACGTAACGTTTACGAAGCGTTTTCCTCGTGGTGGGATAGTTTCTACTCTCCCCCGAGAAAGGGTTGCTCCTTCGTTTCCTGCAAGGGATGAAAACGGGGGAGATGGTGAATGTACGTATATATATCTGTATATGGAACAGACGTACGTGGGTAAGACCACGCCTCTTGTCTAAGGTAACCCCCACCAAAGGCTTCCCTCCCTCCGTCGTTGGAGAAGCTGCGGGCATTGCACGCGATTCTCCCCCACCCGAATATCTTCCTCGGCTGAAACCTAAGAAGATTTTTCCATCTCCCTTACTCCCCTACCCTTTTTCCGTGCCCTCTTACCCCCACCTCGAGTCTACCACGACTCGTGAGAGATCCACCCTTATATATGTTCGTATCAGCCCCTTCTTCTATTGATCCGGGACTAAGGGGGTCGTTTCTTGCGACCCCGCAAGGATCTCGCTCTCTCTCTCGGACACACACACACACACACACGCACACACATACCGACACCCTTTCGGCGAGGACTCCACTAGAAACGGAGCTTGTCGGAAAACCCACCCCTTTCCTACCAACACGACCACTAAAACCTTCTCGAAACTTTCGGACGAATTTCTATGTGCATCGTTATAGTTATATATTTGTATGTCTGCCTGGCAAGTTCTTTTTCTACTTACGTTTTATCATTCGCGTTTACTCGATTCTTGACTTCTTGACGTATAAACAATCAAACCTACACTTCTTGCGATTGGCTTTATTCTTCTTATTTTTAATTCTTATAATATGTTAATCAACCGATCAACAACATTTTTATAATGAATTATTCAGCTCGATGTTTCGATTATTATCAGTTATCTACCGATAATTCGTCGATGCTGTAGCCCATCTGATAATATCTTTATAGATTTGTACGGGGTCTCAAAAATTATTTTGATATCAACTTTTTGATTAGTAGCAACGATCCCGATCAAAATAAAGTATGCTGTTTTTACTTATTAAAAAAAAGCACTTCTAAGGTATCGTTGTTGAACGGAGTTTTTCTTTCGAACTTCCTTGAAATTCTCATTGTCGATTACGACGAATAAGCCTTGCATAATTCTCGAATTGTCGTAATCGCGTCCCGGAAACACTTTATAATTGTATCAAAGGGGTAAAATCTCTCTCATATAAACACCGTTTGTTATCCGCGCACGTGCGTCTCAGCGCGAAGTTGATAGTAGTTTCAGCAGTTCTCTTCGTCCCTCTTTCTCTCTCGTATGTGTGCGGTCGACAAGAGGTTTACGTGGATATATATAACCATTGCATAGGTGACTCTCGTAGCGCATCAGCTTCGTATATGGGAAGGAAAGAGACGAGAGGGAGAGAGTTTCGCGTAGATCGAGGGAATCCTGAGATAGGGTAGAAGAGAGACGAGAGAAAGAGAGGGAGGGAGAGAAAGGCAGAGAGAGAGAGAGCAAGAGAGAGAGAGAGAGGAAAGATATAGAGAAGTACCGTGTGTGAATGCTAGAGAGTGCAGAGGGTGCAAGGGGTGGGGTAGGGTTGGGGGTTGGCGGTATACGGTGCTTTAGCTAGGGGCTGTTAAACACGCCGGGTCTTATCGGTAAAACTGTTCTATACGAGATGCATATATACACGTTCAACCATTGGCCAGTTGGGCGAGTCTCTCTCTTTCTCTCTCTCTCTCTCTCTCTCTCTCTCTCTCTCTCTCTCTCTCTCTCGCTGCCTTGTACGTACTTCTCGGCATTGGACCCATCCAACGTGGAGTAGTCCGCCGTATGGTTGTACTCTTGCTATATCTACTCTTCTATGTGGAACTCGTCGACCGGTACCGATACTGTATGCTACGCCAGCTCTTACAGATGTGTATTATGTATATATATTAGGGTGAAGTCAGGGGTGTTACGAGCCAGGCAGCTTAGATGAATCAGCGTGGTTTTTATATGAATTTTTTTTTTAGTAATATGGAAATCAGTCCATTTTTATTTAGCTCGATAGTTCTAAGATAAAATCGATATCAACGTCTGTAATTTTATAAGTAAACAAAATTTACAAAATTTAGGATTTAATTGTAGAAATAATTATTAATTTTCGAAATTTGTTAATCTTTGATAGGAACTTTTATCAATTTAGTCATCGGATATAGTCGATTATCGTAAGTTATGACTATAACACTTGCGGTTTGGGTTTGGGTTTGGGTTTGGGTTTGCCTTAACTTTGCCATAATTTGAATTTAATTAAAACATTTACGAACGATCGAAATGGAAACGAATTTATGACTTTTGAGATTGCTTTTTTTCTCCTAAGAAGTGGCTCGCGTGTAAGCAACAATGGTTGTCTTTATAGTTGGAAATATTTTTCTTCTCCCTAGTCCAGTTACTCTCACGCCTGTAAAGAAAGTCGAAAGTCGGGGATAGAATCGAAAACTGTACTCGGCATTCGGTGAGTTTCTGGTATCGGTATTCCCTACAGTTATATGGTCGTTCTTCGTATTTGCTTCGAATTCTCGGTGTCCGAATTGCGTAGATATGCTCCGAAGTATATCAAGGAAGTGTATACGGGTTATTCCATGAAAAACAGGCAAATTCTATCGTTGCACGATTTCACACTCGATGAAAACTTTTTCATCCCTTAATAGATCGATACAAACAAAATTTCCGTCATTTTCCGATCATCGATTTTATCGTATCGACTCAAAATCTTAGGAATTTTTCTTTATCGCTGCATTCGTAAATCCATCATCAGTTTTCAATTATTTTCATAAACTACATACGCTTTTCTCCAAGCTGTTCGATCAAATTATTCTTTCTTCATTCTCAACCTCATAAAAACCATCGACAAAACCACGAAACAAAAAAAAATCTATTTTTCTCTGAAATCATTCCATCAACCTTGACCCATTTTTTACACATACTTTGTACATTCTTCCATATGTCACAGCCGTGTGGGAACTCTGTGGGATCAAATGGTAGGATTAAAATAAACTCATAGTTTCACTCGGTGAAACGGCGACTTTATTTTAATCCTGTTTCGGTGGAATAACCCATGCATACGAATACATGCGACACGGAGTGGGTATATATATATGTATACAAATATAGTTATACTTTCAAGAGAAAAGCGCATACAAGCTTCGTTCGAGACATTACGTACTACGGTGCATATGTGGTGTATATATATATATATATATATATATATATATATATATATATATTGTATGCGCTCCAGGAGAAAAGCGGAAGGCGAAAGATAGCCCAGTCAGTTCTCGAGAAATCGTTCCAGTTTACATTCCCATCCCAGCTAGCTTCGTGCGGTTCGCTCATACATATACATATATATATGTATACGTGTACAAGCCATGGTCTACATATATGCACATACTGTGCTTTAACTCGTATGTACATATGTATATAAGAGTTTCTCGATGCACGAGCAAAGCACAGTGGATGCAGTTACCGCTGTGGGAATGCAAGTCCCGCGACCCTTACTTACTGAAACACGCACACGAAGCTTTCTATTCGGACTATCCGTTTGCATCGGTCTCGATATTGTTTCGTCTTTTATATCCGCTTGGCATGTTCCAAGAGCATCCAGCGGTCGGGCAATATTGTTTCTCTCGTGGTATACGACATGGTCGATCGTGTAATTCACCTTTGCTTGTGCTTGCCCAGTATTTCTTGGCAATGTAATTCGCGAGTGGGAATGAAATTGATTAATCGTAATGTTCTCATTCGATCGAATCTTGATTTTGATCGATAGGTTTTTTATCGATAGCTTAATTATAATTTTATCATTATATTGGTTTTTCCTTGACGCTGTAGAATTTTCGAATCAAAATGAAAATTTACGATTATTTTAGGCCACAGTTCGAATAGTTTAGAAAATTGAATGACAAATTTCTTCAATTTTCGCGTACTTTTAAATTACGATTGTTTTTTTGTATTAAATTATCATTTTCCTCTTTCAAATTTATTTAAAACTGGAATATTGTCATCGGAGGATCGTCAATTTTATCAAGACGATTAATACGCGGACGATAGACCTACCCGTTTGTGTTCACAATTGGCAGATATTCTGTGGAATACATTGGAGAGGGATGAAAATGGAAGGTGCGAGAGGGTTGGGGGTGGTGGTGGGTTGATCCTAGCGGGGGTTTCGAGAGAGTGGATGGTTAGATGGTAGCTATTTCGAACCGAAAGGCCTTTCTGGGCATTATTCCAGGCTGGACTAAGGCCTTCGTACGAGTATACAGTCTCCTGGCAACCAAGCCTATCAAACTATCTTATACGCCGGTGTCCGACCCTTGCTCAAGCCTTTCGCTGGTCATTCCTATCCCGCGCCCAACCCCCGTTTCTCGCCCGTCAACCCGGGGAATCTCACTTCGAGCCCTTAACGACCGACCCACAGGAGAAACTGCGAAATTGAGAAAATTATCGTAGCACGCGTTATATATACTCCATACTGTAGTAGATTATACACGCTACATATATGTGTGTACGTGTGTGTGTGTTATACGTTGGATATGTGTATGAAGAGAAATAGAGCGAGGCGCTGGTCGAAGAAGAAGAAGAAGGAGAGAGAGAGAGAGAGAGAGAGAGAGAGCGAGAGAGAGGGAGGAGGTTCAACCCCTTTGGCAAAACGTAACAGTAGTGATGCCCCAACGTGTGCATTTGAGAAACTGACCGAACGCCAGCGGGCAACGAACGGTGGAATGGTTTTCCAGCGAGAGAGAAGAGGTAAGGGGGTGGAGAAGGTAGAACCGGGGGTTAGGGTGGTTCGTAGCCGCGGCCATCTTAGTTCTGAATTAAGGAGAGGGTGGAAAGGCCCCGACGACCCTTGCAGTTTCGCAAAGCTCCGGGGGTGGCTGAGCCAGCGAGCACCACCGGACGCCATACTTTACCCACTCGACCCTTTCCATTATACACCCAGCGGTTATTGGGCTATGTACTGTGTATACGTCGACGACGACAGAGACAGAGGGGAGAAATATGTAAAACCGTCGAGAAGTTTTGTACATCTCGAGAAAGTTTCATTAGTCGGATCGTTATTTATTAAAGAAATGCTTTTTTTTTCATCTTAAATTATTACAAATTGGACAACGATTATGAATTTTTTTCTTTTCGAATGAAAAGTTTGGGGGATTATGAATATTGGATTGTTCTACAAATTTAAAATTTGTTTAGCCAACTTTTGATTATCGTTCAGTTTTTTTCGGGCGAGTTGCTTTTCCAATCTTTATTTTCTCATTCAAACACAGCCAGCGAGGTCTTTTTCTCATAATTTTGCGTCTGACAGATTTTAAAAAGTCGCGATTTTGTTTAATTCGATAACGATAAGAAAATGATTTTCGCCGAAAATAAGAATATTAATAAATAATAATATTGATTATTTTTTTAAACATCTAAAAATCCTTTGTATCCTTATACGTGACGAATTTAAGAATGGAGGAAACTCGAATTACCACGATCGCGAGTCAGAGTCGCTTGCGCCCCCCGTGTTCACCTTTCGCACGCGGCAAAGGGCTCCGGTTCTCGGTTAGCGCGTAGTTATAGGCTTCGCGCACATCTCGGGATGTACCGAGATGCGATGCAGTTTCCAATGTCGTTGACGCTTCGGTGAATAGAAGTACAAGGGCTAGGCGTGCGGGAAGGTTTCGGAGGATTTTGGGGGTTGGGTGAGGTCACTAGGAAAGGTTCGAGGTGTACGGGACCTCGGAGGTCCCACGACAGAAGTTACAAACTTTATGGTAAACCGTGCACGAGCGGCCCACGCTATAGCCAAGCCGGTAAATGGAGGCCGGAGTTGAGTTCACGGTGCGAAAGAGAGGGACTGTGACCAGAGGGTCAAAGCTAGGTGGAGAAAGAGGGGGTTGGGGTTTGCTTCTGGTGGCTGCGGAGAGTATAACGTTGGGTGGATGGGGTGGTGGGATATGTTCGAAAGGTTCCACACGCGACGCGCAAGTAGGCCAGCAAAGAGAGGAAAGGATGGTGGGGGTGTTTAATCCAATCTAGAGTTTGTTCTTTCGACGATCGACGTAATCACCGGCTACACGTTAGTTTCTCAACCCGGCACATACACCAAAGTTTTATATAGATACACCTATAGATAGGGTAACGTGCATGCTCGTTATGCGCGTCTCTCTCTTTCTCTCTGTACTGTACAAAGTACGAAGCTGCCACGGTTTTGGTCAGTCGCACTTGATTCGTTTGGTAGTGTTATATACCTATATAAATATAATCTCCTAATGCTACGTCGAAATGTTAGTCTGCCTTTCGATTGTTCGAATTAACTCCGGGCTTAACAAAATCAACACTTGCAATTAAATATTGGTGGAAATTTCGACCTCTGCTCGTTACGTAGGGTTTTGTCATGATTGCATTCGTATATAAATATATCGTACAGTTTATAGAATGCTCGATGTTATGTAATTTCATTGACTCTGTTAGTTTTTTTTATGATTAATTATTCTCGATTAATCACAAGAAATTATTTTCCACCTTTTTTTTTACTTGTTAAAACTGTCGTTATCCCTCGAGACAAGTATGTTTATTTTTGTTTGATTCGTTTGACTTTTGAATTTAATGATGGAAAAGGTTTTAGCGGTGGGCTACTTCGAGATTCTTGAAGAGTCGAGAACGTGTCATGGGGTGATTGACCCGTAACGTGAGACTAATTCTAGCAAGAACTTCTTCGAGGACGAATCATTTAAATTGTACTACTCCTCCTCTCTTTCTCGTGATCAATAAACATATTTGACAATTGGATTTTCTGTATTCTATAGTAATAGACCGAACCATAAATTTGATTGACCCATAATGTGAGATTAATTCTACCAAGAACTTCTTCGAGGACGAATCCTGTAACGTGAGATTAATTCCAACAAGAACTTCTTCGAGGACGAATCATTTAAATTTTAATACTCCTCTCTTTCTCGTGATCGATAAACATATTTAACAATTGAATTTCCTGTATTCTATAATAATAGACCGAACCATAAATAATTCACAAAATTAATTTGACGACCCTCGCGAACATAAGAAAATTGTGATTCTCCCTGGTTCTATTTCGATAAAGTATTCAACGATGGAGTTTTTGTTAAGGCTTTAGTGACAGGCTACTTCGAGAGTCGGAAAAGGGGTGAGAGGGTGTCGCGGGGTGGTTAGCTCGTGGGATGCGATTAATTATAGGGCGAGCTCCTTTCGGGGTAGATTGTCCGCGCACTGGCTCTCGCACGGCTTTGAGTCCAAAACGTTGGACGAAGCCCCGGTTTCTGGTTCGCACGAAGCACACCCAAGAGAGAGAACCGAGTGAGTTTGCTTGTGTGTAGGTATATATATTTATATGTGCATGTTTGCGGTGGTGTCTGTGTGTGTGTGAGAGAGAGAGGGAGAGAGAGATGGAATGCCCGGCAAGTATAAGATACGTACCATGGTCAAGAGAGACTCAGACACTGGGCTTAGCTTACTCGAATATTAGATCAATAATTCTAACCTGGGTCCCGGTCTCCGAGCATGAACGCCATAACGAGACTGTATTAGTAACATAGAAGAGAGACACTGAAGGAGAGGGTGAGAGGGCGAGAGGGTGAGAGAACTAGAGGGTGAGAGCGCGATGACGAGACAGACGTAGGGGGGGGGGGGGTTTAATACACACCGACGTAATGCGATATTGCTTGACCAAGCGAGCGACTTGCTAATATTATCTTCCTCGTTTGTGCCCGATCACACTAAAGCTTTCATGTCTGATGTTAATATTCAATTTCACCTTGTGCCAGTCAACGGTTCGAATCGCAACGGGGCGCTCGTACGAGCGTCCCATAAATGTCTCTTATACTGATATCTTAATCTTCGAACCACGCGAATCACCGATAATTTAATCATTTTCGTTACTCACCATGAAGTTCGAAGGACGAATTTTGTATGCAGGATCCGGTGGGTTGATAATGGAGCATCGATCGTTGAAGAGATTTGATCCAACTCGAGATTTGAAGGAACTTACTTTTTTTTTTTTAGTTCGTAATGTTTTAAAAATAACGTGTTTGTTATTTTCGAATTGGTTGATTACAGATTATTCAATTTTTGTTTCAACTTGATGGATAGAAGTCTCGATAGTTTGTACGAAATTTGTTGTGAATTGTGAGTAATCCGGAGATCGAGACTCGGGGGATGCTGCGTCGAGCGCAGCATCCCCGAAACTGAACGACTCTCGATGATTTTCGAAGAGCACCGCGAAATTCGCAAAACCAGTTTTTCGTCAACGAAGTTTCACGCTCGTCTTTAAATCGTCTCCCTAGTACACGAGTTTTTTACCTTAGCTAGATCTCCATTGTCGTCGCGGAGATGGTCAGTGGCTGGACCGTGAGAACGATAGGTGGTCGTGCAACCTCCGGAGCTGGGTGGTCCAGATACAGGTTTTCTATTCTGAATTCAGGTATCCAATGATTTTTGGCACTGACTGATGAGAGGAAGAATTTTGCAAGACTGTCCACTCATCATTGTTGCTGACAATGATTATTAACAATATCTTTTTCTTTTGTTTATTATAAATTCAAATAAGTGAATTAAATCAAATGCAACCGACTGAATTATAAAAATATTATCGAAATAAAAATATAAGTATTCTGTAGATACGGTAAACATGAATAATATATTATGTATGAACATAAATATAAATAAATATGATTTGGAAATCCTACTGGAAGATAGAATGCTTGTGACATTTGCCGGAGCGTGAGATCTCGATGATCTTTCGTCGTAGTTTTGACTCCTCTCGAATCTTTCGCCTAGTCTGACCAGTTTTCATCCCCCTACCCTCGAGCTGTATCGACGAGAAGGGTGGCATCTCCCTAAATTCTTCGCGTAATTCTCTCCGCGATAACTTGAGATGACCACTGGTCACTGGCGTGAGAAAACTCCAAGTGGTTCGCTCCTGTTTGCATCATCCCTTTCAGTTGTCTCATCCCTTACGACCCTTCTCGTTTCACATGTTTACCAAACCTCGATTCGCTACTAACTTGTCATTTTCGCGCGACGTAATATCTCGCAGTCGGGTGAATTTAGGAATTGACATGGCGCGAAGTACTCGGGGAATGTCACGTAATCGTTAAACGCGCAATTTCGAACTTTTCGGCTACATTAGCCGCGTCGTTGGTAGATAATGAAGTGAAAATTCGCAAGGGATACCGGAATTCTCCTAAGGCTTTGTCTTTGTAATACGAGTTGTATATATATATATATATATATAACTCGAGAAATAATGCGTCGGATTGTCTCAGTTGGGCGAATACTGTGCGAGCGAAACGGGTTGAGAATCGAGGGTGGGTGGTGGGTGGTTGGTTGGTAGAGAAGAGCCGTAAGGGTTGAATAGCTCAAGGGTATGGTAAGGCGCTTTCGCCGCCATGTTTGCCCGGTTAGTAGAGAGGTCTCTCCTTGTCGGGTAGAGAACCGGCGGCGTCTCTGCTTTTCCGTGGGGGTTCCGGCTGAGCCGAAGAAGAAGTGGTAGGGTGGGTGGGTGGGCGGCAAAGCGAGATGGTCAGATGGAGAGTTGCGAGTGTGTTGTGCTTGTACGTGTGTCCGTATGCAAAGAGGGGGACTCCGGAAAGTTGAGAAACTCGACGTTGCTCCCTCAGAGGGGGCCGGGGGACGAGGAGGGGGGGGGGCGAGAGGAGTTTCGAGGCCCTGGCCAGAACGCCCGAAACTTGAAGACGTCGATACCGACGACGCCGACGCCGAAGACTCCGCACCGAAACTATATTCCTTTTGACCTTTACTAAACAACAACAAAATCACTCTGGTTAAAATAGAAGCGGAACGAATAATTTGTTGTTAAAAATTGTTTATCAATTTGAAATAGATGTAATAGCAAGGTATTGTTTATATAAATCCTCAAGTATCGAAGAACGATTATTATTTTACGATATTAAATTTCAACGTCGAATCTTCCTCGATTAATGACAATCATTTCGATCACCTTCGAATGATTCACTTTTCCAAAGACCTTCGTCCCTTGTGATTGCCAACGGGAGGTACGTATTCCTTTTCGTGACACGAGTTTTAATTAATTCCGGTATGTCAACGCTCGTAGTTTTTAGTCTCAAATAATTTCTCGTATAATTGAAGCTGGAGGTTTTTGCGGGTACGATTTATAATAACTCGTGGACATCGGGGGGGTTGTAAGGGTCGCGGGGAGGTGGGAGGCAGTGGGTGGGGGCTTCCTGTGGCGGATGATGGCAAAACGGCGTTGATATAGAACGAGATAGTCGGTGGGTCGTCGTTGGGTGGGAAGAGACGGAGGAGGAAGAGAAGAGGAGGAGGAGGAGGGACAGGACGGGGATTGAGAATGGTGGCCCGGTGGACGTTCGACGCTATGAAGGGGGTTAGAGAACACACCGGGGCTGGTGCGGTGTTTGGAGGTTAGACCGCAGTTACAATATCGCT
Organism: Tryphoninae sp. A BG-2022a; assembly: GCA_030522965.1. NCBI lineage: Eukaryota > Metazoa > Arthropoda > Insecta > Hymenoptera > Ichneumonidae > Tryphoninae sp. A BG-2022a. The sequence goes on along the minus strand of JAPYZT010004382.1, from coordinate 4,944 downwards.
TGATTAGAAATGTACATAGGGTATATGTGCGGTGCGGGGGCGGGTATGGAAGGAGGAGGGGACACATATCCAGATGTTGGGGAGGTGAAAAGAGGGGATATGGGTCGAGGGGGTGGTCGGTGTTTCTCTCCCTCGATGCCTAGGCAACTCCATAGTTTAATGCACGCTTCGTGGAACTTGCAATAAGGAAGGACAAGGGTGGGGTGGGTAGTATACGAGGGGGAAGAGATGGAGGCGGTAGAGAAGCGAAGCAACCGGGAAGGTCCGAAGGGGGATGAAACGTAGCGACGATAGAGAGAAGAGAATGGGTGTCTGTACGTACACCTAGACGGTATGTACCATAACGCGATCATACTGCTTGCCGGACGGTTTGTTATAGCCATAGTAGAATCCTGAGGACCCCCCGGAGTCCCCAACTCCTTCGGAACATTCGACCCTCTCTTCTGTGCATAGATTGTGCGTTTTTTTTTTTTTTGACGAAAACATCCAATATTGACGCTTTCGTAATTCTGTTTACGTGTATATCGGGTGTACGGGTGAATATTGGATTCGATTCGTTTTTTTATATTTCACTTTTTATAAATGGATCGACACGTATCAGAAATCGAAATTCGTATGAAAATTATTCGATTCGATCGTTCGTAAATTGATTCGGTTATGGCAATGAATTTGCGACGTGATATTTTATTTTATACTCGAATCGACACAAATATTGTGTCGTATTTGGAGTCTGATATGAAATTTGGAATTACAATTTCACTCTCTTTCACTTTCACATTCTTTCCATAAAAAAATTGACTCCTATCGGAGTCTGAAATTACAAAACATAATAAAAAACAATTCAAATAAATATTCCGCTATTTTAAAACGAATAAATTTGACTTATCGATAAATCCACTCAATCGTTCGTTAAATTTCCATTCAACCCCACGTTCGAAATAATACATCCCTGTTCTCACTGCAACTAATATTTAGTGATCGATAAAAAAATCATGCCAAAATTTTTGCTATAATTACGATTCCTCGACTTCGTTTTATCAAAAATCAAATCTCCTGCATTTCTACGCAACGCAAGTAATACGAGAGAACATCGATGCCTGAGTATAACGAATAATAAAACAAGAGGGGTAATGCCGACATTTTGTTTTTGTGATAATTTTCGAGTTCTGGCTTTCCTCTCTCTTGTCGAACATTCAGCCCCTAGCGAGAGAAGAAGGGTTCTACGAGACCAGAGGGGCTTTCGTTGCATCTGATATCTGACGAAGTCAGGTAGTCGTCGTTATATATATATATATATGTATATATGGCGAACTGATGGTGTAACAGACGCGCGGGGCCACCGGAAGCAGAGCGCAGCAAAGTATCGATATTTGCCAGGGCCCTTTCGACCTCGCTCTTATGCTCACTCGTCCATATATACGTCTACTCTATATCTCTATATACATATTTTAGACCATCCTCAAACTACCCTCTCGAGTCCGCGAGCCTTATATACACGTACGTATAATATATATAACATTTTATATACACATATATATGTGTATATACATATATGTATATATAAAGATACGGTGAAACTTTCGCGAGTGCGAGAGAGTAACGGAGTGGAGGAGTGTGTATGGGGCATCTAGCCGGCTAACCATATATATGTGCGGTATCAAGATGGCTCTATATTAGCGCTATACCTTGGGTTCTCTCCTAGACCGAGGTTTCCGGCTACGCCTAGACACACGACCACACTATCTTGCTCTCTCTCTCTCTCTCTCTCTCTTCCTCTCTCTTCTCCTCCTCTTCCTCTGTGCACTCGGAGAGGAGGCTCCGGCTTCAAACCTCTCGTAGGAATATTCAGCCATTCTCCTCTCAAATCCCCCTTTCCCCCATCACCTCCTCATCCTTTTCATCCTCCTGACCGCCACCCTCTCTCGCGGACATAGCAGTCTCCCGTTCTCGATCTCACTCTGGCTCAACTCTAACGGAGCTATCTTCGTGGTCCATATATATCTACGTATGTTCTCGTGGGTATACTATTCCGTTATATGTATATACAGGCTTGCATGAATGCATCTGTAAGAGAGAGAATATATATATGTTTCCCTCTCTCTCACTCTCTCTTCTCTCTCTCTCTCTCTCTCTCTCTCTCACACCCTCTGTGTGTGTATCCCTCTTGCCGTCTGTAGCTCGACGGGTTCTCTCAAAGTTTCGAGAGAAATAGAGTGAGATGGGGAGAGACGGGAGAGCTGAAGAGAAACCGTCGAATGCCAGCGTAATTGTACATTGTTCGGGAAGAACATGGCGCCCGTCATGAGAGAATCGCTGCTAGGAAGGAGGTGCATGGCAGTGGTACGCGGGGGAGGGATATATAGGAGTGAGAGGGTAGAAGGTGGTGAGGGTTGTACGTAGAATCTGCCAATAGTCGCGATAACAACAATACCAGCCACTATACAATAGCATTTCGAATAGAAATGAAAATATTTCTCGATGTTTTTTTTAAACTTTCACTCACTTTTTATTCTTACAGTTCATTAAAAATATTTCGTAATAATAAAAAAATGAATTATACTCCAAATAGCTCACACGAAAGTAAATATAAATGTAAAAAAAATGTTTAATTTTCAAACTTTTCTTCTCGAAATTATTTTTCGATATCGTTTTTTCTTTTCCTAATTTTTAATTTGATCTATTATCAAACCATAACGAACCTGTCTTAATCGATACGTATACGTACGTGTACAAATTTCGAACGGGACACTGCTCGAAGTACTACGTACGTGCATTAACTGTATAGTTGTACGTGGTTTACAGCACCATGCGAGTATAGCACGTTGCAAATGGGATATGGTGAAAATACTGAGAGAACCGTTCCGAGGAGTTAATTGGCTGAATAATGCAACGTTAATCTGGTGAAAATTGCACGCGCTCACGTCGACCACGAATAACGTATAGTTTCGTTATTCGCGATGCAAAAGCCTCTTCTCTAACTCGCTTTTCTCGTGAATTCCCGAGAGCGAGACATTTGTTCACGCTTTCCCCGTACCGATGCACAATTATATATATATATATATATGCGTGCAAAACATTACATATGTAATCGTGTATATATGTATATACTTTTAAACTTGCTATATTCCGTATATCGTATACGTAAACACGTACATATATGTACACGCAGGTCATTGCGAAATGTGCATTGGTGTACTTTCTTCATCCCCGTTCCTTTCCTAATTCGTACCCTCCCCTCCCTCTTTTTGGCTGCTCTCCAATTTCACGCGTGTGGATTCACGCGTTGTACGAGTATAAGGGAGTGCGAACAGCATCCTTCGGAGTGTTGAATATTTTAGAAAGACCATCTGCCCTCCGAGCGGTACGCGCGATATACACGTATACGTACATACTTATACATATTTAAGGAGAAAACGCTATCTTACTGCCCCTACAGTCGCGGTAATGGCGTGTACTGAATTCTTAAGGGTGGCTCTTCGTGCACTCTTCGCTTTTCTACATCCTTGCTTATTACACCGAATTGGTCGTTGCTTGCGTTGCAATATTAATGAGAAAATTAAATAAACCGCCCATTTTTAGGCATTCACTATAATATATAAATGTTTAAAAAATATTTAAAAAAAAAAGTGTCTATTAATATCGCTTTCCAAAAATTTTGTAGGATTGAAAATATTGTTTTCAACGTTATTCGTATTTGTTTTTTTATTATACACCGAATTGGTCGTTGCTTTCGTTTTAATATTAATGAGAAAATTAAATAAACCGCCCATTTTTAGGCACTCACTATAATATATAAATGTTTAAAAAATATTTTTAAAAAAACAGCCTATTAATATCGCCCTCCAAAAGTTTTTTAGGATTGAAAATATTGTTTTCAACGTTATTCGTATTTGTTTTTTTTATTAAATTTTCGTGATTTTGTGTCGATGTTCTTTCGACACATTTTGTATGATAAATAATTAAATGTAGGTGTATGTTGAGTATATTATTAAAAGGGATCAATTTTTCGGATGGACAAGCGTCCATTAACATGGTCCGGACTTTTTCCGGAATCGATCAACCGTGAAATTTCTCCCGTTATATACCTTTACATATTATATATATGTATATGTACATATTGGACATTAATTTGCAAGGCGAATCCGCGTGCAAGTTGTAACTGTCAGACAGAACCGAGTGCACAATTAAGCTGTAGCTGGGTTAACATCTGGGATGGACGTTTAGTCCTTCGAAGTTCGGTGTACGCCGATAGGATTTTCCCCATTCAACGACCCCGATCGCAGACGATTATTATAACTCTCCGCAGTCATCGAGAAACCTAACACGGTGTGGTGACTCTCGTATATTCAATCCAACCAGTACAATTCGATTCGATTAATATCGAATACCTATACGAAATTAATTCTTTAGACAAGCGAGTAGTCGTTTATAGAATTATTCATTCGTTTCGGGATTATTATTGTCTATGATTTATTCAGGTTTATTTCCGTGTACGTCGAAAATAAAAATTCTAAGCAATTCATTATTCAATTAAATAATCTGTCAATTAATTCGTATTATCTTGGGCGCAAATAGAACAATTGTTCTAGAAAATAATACACTGAGTGTTTCCCACGATACGATTATAAAGTCAATGTTGACGTTGCGATATTACGAGTCGAATCTTTCGTTCTTGATAATTTATTGATTCGATGATTATCATTATTATTCCTTTTCTCATATATTCTCGGCCAATTTGCGCGCACCCCCGATGGTCGATCGTGGAAAATGGTAAAATTGTCCACGTCTAGAGATGCGAGTCTCGATGTTTCCCACCACCGGGGAAACGCCCGTCATTTCCTTATAATTACTCGATTTCCTCCGTTCACAATTCTCACGTATAACGCGCAACCTTCCCCTCTTGGTGGGTTGAGGGGGAAGGAGGAGGTGGGTGGGTGGGTGTGC
>JAPYZT010004381.1:5000-10459 GCA_030522965.1 Tryphoninae sp. A BG-2022a | reverse complement strand
ATATTAATTTCGCGTGATAATTGTCAAAATTAATTTAGACTGTAGGGAAAACGTTCAATGTTCGTCAATAATAACGAGAGTTTAACAAACGTAATGTACAGAACGTTAATCGATTAACAAAACCAAGAAGAAAAATAAGCAGCAGCCCCAATCCTCGTCCATCCCCCCCCCCTCCCCCTCCCCAATTTATCGTTCGCATTAGACGATATAGTTAATTACTAAATGTAAACCCGATGAATGTATAACGCGAGACACGATGAGGCGCGAATATCGCGAACGAAACAAAATAAAACAAAATCGAAAAAAAAAACGTACTAAGAATAAAAAAAATATACTGCGAAACGAAATATTCTGTGTCACGATCGTTGTATAAGTCTTGCCGAAAAATAAAGAACTTGTTTAAAACGAAACGAGGTTAAGAATGGAAGAATGTAAGAGAACGTATCGTAGGACGATTTTAAAAAAAGTTTCGATTAATCATCGATGAAAAATCGCTTCTGCCGTTGGCTCGTCGGGTCTATACCACACGTGTAAACGTATGATAAAAGTTTCGTCATGCATCGATAGAAATATCCCTCAAAGACATTTTGCAATCGATTAGCGCGATTCGCGAAGACCCGACAGTCACGTCAGTTCGAGCAAGGACCAGCCAGCGAGACGCAATTATTTGCGACGGGTGATTGAAGTTTTGACAAGAGAGAGAAGAAAAAACAACCGATCGAAAGAACGAAACGAAAAAAAAGATATTTCAAAAATTTCAATTATCTCTAGGGATAAAATTTTAATTTCGAGCGACGATTTGGAAATTGATAAGATTGACAATAATTTTTTGGATAAATATATAAATGCTCGTATAATGTCGAACGAGTCAAGGGTGGTTTAAGGGTGAGCCAGTGAATTATGAGTGTTAGGGTCGATCCTGCTTCGTCGAATCGAGATATCACGGTGCCTCGTCCTGTTTCGAGGCAAAAAAGCTACAAGAGCCTTTTAGGACGTGCCTCGACGTCGAAGGACACGTCCAGTGGTTTCTCGACGTACTCGTATATCAATAACAGAATCGACGAAGAAGAGGGCGAGGAGAGCGATATGGTTCTAGGTGGTCCGTCCAATGGTACGAAATATTAATTAATTCGTAATTAACGAAAATTAAGAAATATTTAATTTTCTTCGAGTTTCGTTAATTCGATTTGTAATAATTTGTTGACAGCTCGTGCAGCAATGTCGCAATCAGGTAGCAACGGTAATAATTGGTTCTCTGGCGGAAACGAGTACGACAGTGACAAGGAAGATGACGATGATGTTTCGCAGGAGCCTGTTGCTTCAGAAATTGGTCCCCAATTGCCTGGACTATACGACGTTGGCTACAATCACGATGACAATTTGCCAAGTCCTGGAATAATCGTTAGGGTCATATCACCTTCCGGTAAAACAAAATGACACAACCCTTTTGTCGATGTCAAGGTCAATGATTAATTACAATTTTCCGATTAATGATTCAAATTGTTGTTTTTAAGACGATGATTCTCAGATCGTCGCCGGAACCGATCAAGCCTCGACCTCTCAGGACAATCAGCTTCTCATCGAGCTACGCGTTCGCGAATATCGCGGCAATTTCGACGGTTTTGCGGAGATAAATCGTTTCGAAACGATCGACGAGATGCACGAATTTATCGTTAATAATACGGAATCTTCTTTGACGAACGAGTCGAGTCCTAAGCAGGAAAAGTATTTAGATATTTTGTTGAACGAACGGGACGATGATCGTTTTAAGCGTCTCGTGGATATCAGCAAGGGCACGGTACGTCGTGTATTAGCTAGGAACGAACACATTTTACAAAAATTATACGCGACAGCGAGTTTGGAGAGTTTTCCATCTCCGTTGAAAGCGAGTATGGATGAAGAGGAAGACGAGGAGGAGGAGGAGGACGAGAACGAGCCTGACGAGAAGATCGCCGCTTTGGTCGAGGAAAATATGAAGCGATGGTACATGATCGAGATGATTGGTATATGGTTGAAATTTATAACCGATGTCAAAAGCTATCGCGAGGCTATAAAGAAGAGCGTGCTAAAGGCCAACTGTGGCATAGAGAACGATCGATACGAAGGAATCGCCGTACCCTTGAAATACAAATGAGTCTTTTGTCTCAGCTTGCGCGCGCGATCGGGCAATCGTCCAGAAAACAAAGTAGAATAAAAACAAATGGAAAAATAAACACGTGGCACGATCACGGAAGACGAACTAATATTACGACTGTCGGATCGCCGCAGCGAGAATCGAAGACTCGTACGGAGCTGGGTCATTGACGATCGTTTGAAATATTTTTGTTTGTGTGCCAAGAAAACGAGGGGAGAATATAAAGAATGAATTCGTCTGTCGATAAGAATTGGTGTTTTTTTTTAATTCCATTCTCCCAGGAAATTAGTGGATAGAATGTTCGAGGGGTAGTTTAATATTTAAGGGAAGAAAATATATTTTTTGGTTGGTAATAGATTGAAATAGGTTGAATTTAAATATATTTTTCTATTGCAATCGATGATTATAGTGTCGAATTAAAATATTGTCGAAGAATAATTTTCCAGTGAAAAAAGAAAGCACGTCTGATCAAAACCGACTTTTACTACTGCGAATGCATTCCCATGGGCGGTGTAACGCAGGATTCGTAATTTGGCGATGACAACGCCGGGGAATAATCAAATACGTTGCGATGAATAAAAAAATCAATAATCCGCACCGTTATAGTCGGGATTCTTCGCAGGGAGATGTCTGACCAAGCACGTTCTTTCTCTACTGCAACGGCGGTTGATAAGCTTGGGCGCTCGATCTCGACCGTGTAGCTGTCGTCTATATTGTTTTCTATACACGTGCGACGTTCACAGAGGTCGCAACTGGTCCACCCCGTTTCGTCGAGTCGATAAAGTCGGACTCCTGTATTTAAATCTATCTTTAAAGAAACTTGAAATTCGATCAAACTCTCGTCAATTATAAAAAAAAATGAAAAAATGTAAAAAAAAACAACACCTTTCAAAAAATCGTAAGCTTGACGAATTTGGATCGTCGGAGAAGATTAAAGAAAAAAAATCGAGGTCCTTGGCGAATCACCACCAACCCCTAAAAACACCAATAAAAAATAACTCGTAGAAAACATCCCTTGGCAATTAAAATTAAAAGTATATCCGAGCGAGCAAATAATTAATGCCCGATGAAAGTCAACCGAAAACACAAACTACGCAACCCCATCCGATTAGCCTTGACTCGGAAATCGAATTTTACCCTTCAACCCCCAATGTAAAATTCACTCCGTTGATGCCTTTACGCCGAGAACTTCGAAAGTCGCATACATATGTAAACGTCGTCTTGAGTATACAGATAGGGAAGTATCGAAGCTCAAAGCGATTCGAAAGCTTCTTAAGTAAAGTTTAAGCTCGGCAAGTTGTTGCAGGCCAACCCCTCGCCGATCCCCGGCTTAATATCGCTGCGGATCCCGGTTTTCACCCTGCGACGTCCCTCAAGCCCTCCCATCGCTGCTCTTCTGGCCCCGGCAAGCGCGCTTTTCACTACACTCCGTGGTGTTGGGGAAACCCTCCACCATCCCCCTTGTCTCCCCCCGTCGCTACATCAAACCCCCCGCTGCTACGAAAAGAGGGTTGCAGGGAACATGCGCGCGAGGCTATCGAGGCGCTGCAGCCGAGCGAACCGAGGCAATGTCTACGATTCCAAAGCAGTATCGGCCGTATAGGCAACAGAGTAACGGCAAGAGCGTTGAACAAGTGATAGAAATAGTTCGAGAAGAAGGTAGAGAGATAGGAACGATAATGCGGTTGTTACTGTCATGACGATCGAATTTAAGACAATGTTGCTCTTTTTCCTCTTGAGGCCGAGTGTGTGACGTGCGCGCCCTTTGTCTCTTTGTCTCTTTCACTCTCTCCCTCTCTCTCTCTCTCTTTCTCTCTCTCGCGTTCTTCGTGTCTGTGTACATACGTACACGATCTACTGCAACGGTCGTCACTAGCGCCGTTCTCGCTGCTGCTGTTTCAACAGCCGCACGCGCTCTGCGGTAGAAAATTGACCGACGTCTATTACATTACTATGGTAAGTACTGCGGTAAATAACGACCGAGGAAAAAAAATGACAATTCGTTGTCACGTGGTATGTCAGAAAGAACGAAAGAACTGCGACGAAAAGGAGAAAGGGTTTTCGAGAATGGAGGAGAAGGCCCTGTTCGTTCGCTGGTCGATTCGAGGCGAGCACGCTAAGCTGGCGCACACCGGCGTTTTCATTCATGTGGATAATATACAGCACTACGTATTTTTCTCCCGGTCTTTAAGGATATCCAACCCAGAAAAACGATTAACGCAGATTCGCGACGATGTTTTCCCTTCGATCCAACTCAACAATTTTTGTTTAATTTAAAATCATTTTTACAAAATTTCTTATTTATCATTGTTTTGTGAATTCATTCTTTCATCACGTGAATAAGTAAATTGTTTTTGTTCATGACAGTGTTACATTTTTTTTTTTGAAAATAATGTTTCTTCTCTACTCGCTATCTCGTTCTTCTTGATTCAAGATTTTTCTCTGGAAGACTTTTAACGCGATGTTGCGTTCCTTCGTATTGCGAAGCCCCTTTTTTACGCTGGCTTAGCTTTATCTTCTTACCCGTACTGACTATACAGCGCTTACGGAACTGCAACGTTATACGTGTATGCACGATACGTTTCCAAGCTGATCTACGTGTGTATACGCGCTCTGGCTATAATACCGGATATTACGTAGCTACGTTCGTATGTACTTTTTAAAGTCTCGAGTAATAAAGTTTTCGTATATAGAACGCGTTTAATACGAAATTTAATACATAATGCCAAATCGATTAATTAAATTTCGATTCCATCGCTATTTTTGTTAGTAGAAAAAATAGGACGAATCAGACGATACTCTGATTCGCATTGATTATTTTCGCGAAATTATATTTTTTTTAACGAGTTTGCGAGGAGTTGGAAAATTGATGCCAACTATGGTCAACTTCGCGATAATATTGTTGTATCGAACGAGCTCTGGTACATCGAGCGACTAGTGTTTAATGTAAATATATACTTCTGCGAATTCTATTACCGCTTCATGCACGACATAATAATCATAATTTAATAGATTCCTCAATATTTAACTGTACAGTCTCATCTCGATGGTATTGATTGGTTACCGAACACATTTAATCAAATTTATATAATACATCTCTTTAAAAAAAATCATACGAAGCTAGAGAGAGAGAGAGAGAAAATGCGATTTTATCTTACGTCATAATTCTCGAAGGATTTTATATTTTACATATGCATCGTAGCCAAGGGCGATACCGATATAAATCATCCAGCCGATTCGAATAAAAATAATCGTTGGATGTTACTAATTCGAATACCGTTATCGAATTTTGTATTTAAAGTAGAAGATTTTCACTGTCCAACGA
>JAPYZT010004380.1:0-10461 GCA_030522965.1 Tryphoninae sp. A BG-2022a | reverse complement strand
ATATGTTATGGAAAGAATAATAATGTCTTTCCACTTTTTGTTTGAGGCCCCTCGCTTGCCCCCACAAAATACGCCCCTTCGCGATAGAACTACCTTAATCAAGCGATTTTCTATTATGCAAATTAATCGTTGGATAAATTCTAGAACGAAGCAATAACGAGACAATTAATTATACGATCAATAAGTAAATTAATTAATTAATCGTAGTTATAATTAATTATTGAGTTAATTATAAATAAAGCAACAATACAACAATTTTCCGATTAATTGCTTAACAACAAAAATGAATGATTCAATTAATTAATTAAAAAATTATTACATTTTTGCTTCATTATTCAATTTTATTCGTTCAATTAATTTGTTATTTTTGCAATATTCGTGGGTTCATTAATTTTATATCGATTAATACAATGTTCGATAATAAATTCAGGTTCCCCGTACCGGATCAGGCATGAATCCCGCACGTTCGTTGGGAAGCGCGGTAGTAATGTCAGCTTTTGAAAATCACTGGCTATACTGGGTTGGACCGATACTCGGTGGAATGGCCGGTGGTCTTCTCTACACGCACGCGATCGGACCGGCGAAAGAGCCGGAATTGCCAAAATCTTACAATCCCGTTGCCACCGAGGAAAAAGAGGTAAATCCTTAAACGCGAATTTGCATTTTCAAAAAAGCAAATTATTCAATTGTAATTATTTTTTTTTTCTCACCGATCGTCCCTGAAGACTGTCGTGATATAAATTTTCTGTTCTTGGACCCGCAACGATTGTTGTCCGGTCGAATTAGAGCAAAACAAAATTTTTAAAAAAAATTTAAAAAAAAAAACAATCTTTTTTGTAAAACGTCCGATCGTCTTTGCCCCACAGCGGTTCGAGTACATAGACAGTGGACGCGGTGGCATCTGAGCGAGTCAATGAGAGAGCAAGAAAGGCTAAAAAAGAAAACGAACAAAAAAAAAATTGAGAGATGGAGAAAAGAAAACAAAAATTCTTTATCGTACGAGGGGAAAAACGATTTTTCGACTTTTCCCCTGTGCCCTCCCGCGTTTTTCACACGGGACTGAACAGACATCGACGATTCAATTGTCTTTACGTTGAAAACGTTGTTTTGCAGCTCCAACGACTGACCGGCAGGAAAGGTGGCCATCCGGCTTGATGCGTTTAACTTTTGCCATTGACAAAAAGAACAAAAATCAACGAAATAACAAAGTGTAAGAGACATCGCGACAATAAACAACGATTATTTTTAATCGCGTATCAATAATATCGAGAAATTCATCGACGAGGAATTCGAGGAAATGAAATACGGAAAATAAAACTTGCGAATTATTTCAATTTATCGCGATATCGCGAATCATTGAAAATGTTTCATTCGTCGTTTCGTCAATGTCCCCGTGAAAATCGCATTCATCGAATTTCACTGCCAATTCTTGAATCAAAACGAAATTTGAGAATACGATAAATTCGTATGCGATCGATTTTTTTTTATTTTAATAACAATCGTAATTACGCGACAGCTATGAATCATTCGTCTTCTTGTAAACACAGTGAGAACCAAAAAAAAAACAGCTTTTCCATGCGTGAAATCGCCCTCATCGTTATTGTCCGTCATTGAATTTAGTTTTTTTTTTAAAGACGAGTGTAGTTTGTACTGTACACTGAGATTATTTAAAAAAATACGCATATATTTAAGAATGAATGTTTCATGCTTCGTAATTATAATTATATTTAATTAATCCGTAATTATATTTATAATTAATTAATTAATAATGTAATTTAATTATATTATTAATTAATCATAATTATATTTAAGTAACGCTTCCGTTACGGTTCGAATGTGTAAACTTGTACTCCGTTTAATGTTTCAATAAACGTTTTTGTTTTTATTTATATTTCCCGCAAATTTTCGAAACTTAAAAAGAAAAAGTTGATTGCAATTTTGTGTCTTACCATCGGTCGATAATTCGTGTTACCTACGCTTCGTACGACCGATACATCTCTGGAAATACAAACGTGCTATTATTATATTCTAGAAGCTTACCAATGCAAGATATCCTCGTTACCAACGGAAGGTAAACACAACGTCGATAACGACAATTCCTGCATGTCCAGACGATGGTTGACTTGAAAATAATTATTTCGCTTTGTATTGTTGAAAAAAAGGAACAATTCGTAATTATTCGACCAGCAAGATGTCGTTTTTTAACTTTAAGAAAGAATATTTTAAAAGTTCCTCGTTTTTTGGACCCGTACGAGACAAAAAAAAACAATAATTTCTGGGTGAACGAAATAACGAGGAACAATATTTCTGACACTTACACACCACACGTTGTATTTTGATACATCTTATTGTTTTTTGTTTGTTTGCTTATTTAATTTTTAAATCGTATATTCTTTGCCGATCGTCGCGTCGTATCTTTCATAATTATAACTTTGCTGGTCTCTATATATGTATACTGTATAAGTATTGTCCTAACAATATTATGATAATTTTTGTAATTAAATGTTAGACGTTAAACGAAAGAGAAATAAACGAAACACGTACCAATCCATAGGTAGATGTGTTACTTATCGTTGGTGATATCATATAATCGGGATAAAATATTCTCTTGCACGAATGCATTGAAATTTTTGTTCGATAGCAAACACCCCGTTATTACAAAGTATGATTTTTCGATTCGACATTGCAGCTAGTTTTTGTTTCGCTTTATATTTCTTTTCTTTTTCTAGTGGATTGGAAAGTTTTATAAAACGAGGATCCCTGCACCTATAGTACCGTATATGTACATACATATATATAATTCACGTCCAAAAAATTTATAATAATCCATAGTTAAGCGATCGTGGCATACCGAAACTTCGATTCGTTCCACTTTGTTGTTTCTAAATTCCAAATTCAAGAATTCGAAAGAATCAAGATTGGATGTTTCTATTTTTGTAAATCAAAGTTTCGGTACAAACCAAGATACGATCGGAACTATAGGCGTTTCTTTTCTTTTTTTCTCTCGAGAATCTCAAAATTGATATTAAATATTTACACAAAGTTTACAGCTGTCATTGAATTGCTTGAAATTCTCGATATTGGGTTCTCGTTTGAAAAATTGAAAGAACGATCGGAATTCTTGTTTTCTTTCTTCGTTATTATCTTTTTCGCGAATCGCGACGATCCAAAGTATTTCAAATCGCAGCGAGAAGAAAAAGGGAGTCCAAAAACGTGGCGTGTATCAAACGATAAAACGATACAACGGTATTCCGTCAGTTTTACATTTTTTTTATATAATAAATCGTACGAATAGTGTTTTTCTCGCGCTTCGACGCTAGTTTTCTTTTTCTTTTTCATACATATCGTTTCATTCTCTTCGTAATATTCAAAAAACGCACGGTGACGTCCCGATGACGCATGCACATGGTGGACCATTCATGCATCAATGTTCCCATCTCTTGTTTTCTTTTTTTCGACATTTTCTATCGTCAAAAATAGTGCCTAAAAAATAATCGCTGCAGGCATATCTCTAGATATACGGTAAGATAAGGATTACCTTGAAGTGTGATCTTGAAAAGTAATGCTCGAAACATCGATTGGTATAATTAACCAATAATGATAATAATAATAATAATAATAATAATAATAATAATATTAATAATAATAGTAATAGGTTGGTGTATTTAAATCACGATAAATATCGTGTACCCAGTCGACCCAAGGAAGAGCAAAACAATTAAAAATGCGCGCAACATTAACGCATCGAAAAAAAATGCATTTAGCAACCCTTCGATATTTGTGAAATTCCCATCGAGCCACTCACGCCGCTATAAATCTATGATCATTTTTCGAAGGTGCGTTGATATTTTGGAGTAAGCAATATCTTATCTTAACGAAGGATCGAAGATTGTGTCCTGTTGAAATTAGCGTTTGCCTGAAACGATATTGGACCTTAAAAATGATTGATAACTCGGTGTTCGAATGATTAAAACGTGTGATTGCAGGAATTAATCGTTATTCGATACTCACAATGAAACAATGAAAGGAAATAAGTCGATAAGAAAATTTGTTTTTTAGCTCTTGAAACTTAACCGTTCGCTCTTGAACAGAAGTATGTACGAATCGGTAGATAGATTTTCCTCGTGTGTCAGCTTTGAATAAAACAAAAAGAAAATATCCCTTTCTACAAACATGCTCAACCCTCCATCTGGGATAGTTTGGCCTCGAGACTGTCCTGACTCTCGTTCGTGTCGTTTAGATTGACGGTTTCGTTATGAGAGAGCTCAATTACGGAATCATCAAGATTGGGATCTTGTTTCGTGCAGATCATCGACGATTCGGCACTGTCGAACATATCCGCGGCAGCGGAAATATCCTGTTGAACAAGTGTCAGACTTGTGTCTTCTTCCTGCGTCGAAATTTCTTGCTCGTCAACGGCAACAGCAATTTCGATCATGTCCTCTGCACTCTCGACGGTTTCTTCTTTCAGGACTTCCTCGTTCTTAATCTCGTCCTCCTCCTCGTTCGTACTGTCGTCCTGTTCCATCGGCTCGGGCATGGGCTCCGCATTCACAACCACTTCCGTGTCCATTATTTGATGGTCGTCCTTGGTCTCGCTAATGCCCGAGATCTGAGTCAGATTCGTTAGTACATTTTCTTGCATCTTTACGACATTGTCGGTGGAGTTCAATATACTTCCGATCTCTCGGCTCATCTCGTCGATCTCGCCAGGATCCTCGGTCTTGACGAATATTACTTTTTTATTGGTATAAACCTTCGAGCTCGTTATCGCCAATTGTTTGCTTCTCGTGACGGGCGCTTCGGCACCAGCGGTTTCAGTTTTTCCTTGTGACGACATCTTGCTCGTTACGTCTCTCTTACATTCCGCGTCCTTTTCCGCCTCGGTCTGTTCTCTCAATAGTTCTTTCTTAATCTCGAAATCCTTGTCGGTGTCTCCGTATTCCTGTTCTTCATCGTAGATACTCTGCTTTCTCTTGACGAAAACGCGTTTCAATGGTAGCTGTTGTTCATCCTCGGATTCGTCGTGACGTTCGGGCAATGATTCGTCGATTGCCTCGGTCTCTTGTTGCTTTCTCGCTTGCAACTCCTCGATCTTGATTCTCTGTTGCTCGACACGTTTTTCCAACTGTTCCAGCTTCTCCTTGGTTTCTTGATCACCCTTGTTCGCTGCTATAGATTTCTTTGCTTCAACCTTGGCGCTCGCTACGGTCGTTGCAATCTTTTCTACACCAGCGCTCGAGGTTTGTGACGTTTTTAGCTCGAACTTTGGACTCTCGTCTGTATGAGTTTCTGACGTTTTCGTCGGTGTGCTCGTGGTCGTCGTTGCGCCGGCTAATCTGGCGTCGGTCAGAGGTTTCAGGACTTGTTGGACGAATGTAGAATTTTTGTTGTCCATTGCTTTTTTGACGACGACCCTCTTGACGACGTTTCCCGTTGGCAATTTTGCCAATTCAGCTGGATCGATTATCGTACCATCGGGATTCATGATAACCTCGCGGGTCGTGTCACCGTGACGAATGATTCTTCTGACAATAACGCGTTTCGTGACTTTGGTCGCCGAGCCTGACGGGCTTTGCGTTGCTGTGACGGTCTCACCTTCTTTTCCTGATGGCGTGGACGTCCCTTCGCTGCCTACTGGTTTCCTCACAACGATCCGCTTTATTACCTTAACCGTGCTTACGGATTTTCCTGGCGTGTTGGCGACACCCTCGGTCTTCTCGTCCTTCTGCGATGATGCTGGCGATGGAACAGCTGTTGCAGCCGCGCTCTGAGACCTCGTGTGAACGTGACTCGGTGTAGTCGTCGTCGGGCTGATCTCCTTTCCCTGGCTCTCCTGTGGAATGTTCGTGTGTTTGAGTGGTATTTTGTGCTCTTTGAAGACCGAAGCGACGATCTTCTGTACCTCAGCCTCGGTGTCGTCGTCACCACCCCGTGATGTCTTGGGCGGTGAATCCTCGCGCTTTTTCATCACCGGCTGTCCGCTCTTGGTACTCTTCGGCGATTCTTGAGTCTCGCGACGTTGTATCGGCATCAGTGTCTTAATGGTTTTCTTGATGATGTTACCATCCTTACCTCGTACAAAAACGACCTGTTCCTTGCGATCCTCAGTTTCGTGCTCGATACGTGAACCAGGATCATCCTCATCCTCGCTTTCGGGTGGCTGAGTCTTGACCTTCGGCAACTTTTTCACTACGTAAGCCGGTGGTTCATAGTCATCGTCACCATCCGTATAAGTCTCATCATCCTCCTCTTCTTCCTCGCTCTCCGACACTGGCTTATCCTTGTCCGGCTGGAGACCATCGGGTCCCATTTTCTCACCAGCCTCGATATGCTGCTTTATGTGTGTTACATAGTCGGCACGATTTCTGCATGATTCTTTACAAACGTCGCAGGTCAGTCCCATACCGGTGCGTTTCGAGTGCGTCAATTGATGAACCTCGAGGCTTTCTTTGCGTTTAAAAGCTTTGCCGCAATCCTCACAAACGTGACGCTTCTCAACAGAGTGCGAACGCATGTGGCGTGTCAGATGATGGGAGAGCAAAAATGTTCGAGGACATAACTTGCAGAGATACGGACGATGACCTGCATGAGTCGACAAATGTCGCGCGAGTTTAGTACTCGTGCGAAAAGCTTCTTTGCAATATTCGCAAACGAAGGATTTGTCCTCGTTGTGAAGCAACTCGTGACGCTCGAGTCCTTGCTTGTAAGTGAAACGCTTGTTGCATATGTTGCATTGATAGGGCTTGGTGGTCTTGTGGGACGTGTCCTCGTGCTTCTCGAGCTCCTCGGTCGTAAAGAATTCACGATCGCAGTGCTGACAACCGTAGCGCATGTCGTCGCGATGAAGCTTCTCGTGACGTTGGAGCAGATTGGCACGTGCAAAGGTCTTGTTGCATATCGAGCAGATGTAAGGCTTTTCCGGCGAATGAGTAGTCATGTGTTTGGCAAGATCGTATTTTGTAAAGAACATGCGATCGCACTCGGTACATTTGTAATTGCGGTCACGATGAACTCGTTGAACGTGAAGTTGGAGGGCCTGACGAAGCGGGAAAGTTCTATCGCACTGATCGCAAGCGTGGACTCTGATCTCGCCCGGCTCTAACTTTCTATCCTCTTTCTCATTCGCAGTGTCTTGATCCGCTTCGCTGTCCATCTCCTGATCCTGATCGTACAGATCATTACGATCACTTTTCATACTCTGCTTCTCATGACGATCTCGCTGACGATCGCGATCTCCATTGTCCACTCGTGGCTTCTTAGGAGGGTCGTTCTGAATTCTCTGCTCGGATCCACGTTTGCCACCGGACTCTGGGGAATCGTTCGATATTGGTGGAAATGGTCGTGGCAGCACACCGGTCATTGGATACGCTCGAAGAGCCTCGTCTGCTTTCTTGCACTGGAGCTTGAATTTGTAGGAACGATCGAGATTCCAACGGCACGCTGTGCATATCATCTGCGGCATACCATCGGCAGCGTACACCTTGAATGAATTCAGAAAAAATATTTAGAAATTCTTTTCTAATTTGATGCATTATAATACTGGCTCGATCAACCGATCACTTTGTTACGATAATATGAAACGCCAGAAAATGAAACAAATGGGAAAGAATAGCGAGGAAATATATTTTTGGTGACAATCTTCTAGGTTAGGGCTTTCACATCGTTTCAGTTAATTTGAGTAGGAATAGAGTGGAATGTACTTATCTGGATCACCGATGAATAGTTCCAAGGTGTACCAGGGGAAGGATTAAGTTTTTATTTTATCATCCATTGGCTGGATATTTGTACATGATTAGGTTAAGGGATGATATTATTTAGACGGACACATAAAAGCGCTACAATAAGGAATTCACACATTTTCAGGACTTATTTTATTGCAAAATATGTGAATTAGGAATCAAAGCGTGTAAAGATCTCCCGACTATTTGCACTACTTAACATAAAAGAACAAAGTAGAATCAGGTAATTTTAGTGCTTCGCAGATTTAAAGATTGATTCATTTCATTGTTGGCAACGATCACCCAAATATATTTGAATAACACCTTGTAAGGTTAAGTTACAGAAACATGTAACCCATCTACATTCTTGTTTCCACATCAACTTTAGATTTGCGTCAAATGATCGTGGAAATTGACAATGTTATTAAGTTTTCTAATCGATTGTCTAAAGCATCATCAAATCACATTACAAAAACTTCCATGGAATTCTGAAATTCCATGGGAAATTGTAATAGAATGTTTCCAAACAAATAAACGTTAAAAATAATGAAAATTGTTTGAACTGCGAAAAGAAAAAAAGAAGCATAAATATTTTCATGCGACAAGTATCGTCCAGTAAGTTTAGCGCTCGAAAATAGCGGGAAGCAAGTTTAACACGTTGCGACAAATGTGTTCGCGTCTCGTACGTGTATATAATCAGCAAAGAAACTCCCGCGCGCAATGGTCGTACAAAAGTATGGAAAGGCGTTCAATGGCCGACTGGGAGTAAAAAAAATATCGAGTCTGTTTGTCTCGTTCGGTAAAATAATTTCCCGCGTTATCAGCAAGGCGTTCGATGCTCTATCGACTCACCATCAGGCACACACGGCAAACGAGAAATTTTGCCGTTATATGCCCGCGTATGGGCGACGAAAAGAGAACAAGTAAAAAAGAACGAGAATGAACACGTCCGAGAGGAGAGATATCGCGACAATCTCGATGAGGAGAGACGTTACCCTCGCAGACGGAGAAAAAAAATCACGCGTCTAAGTTGACTACGGATAAATGATTTATTTCCTGTATTACCTCGATGGCGACGCACGACATAATCTGCAGGGTAAGCGGCACTTGGAACGGCTTGCTGTGATCCCTCTCGTAGATGAAGTTGAGAGGTTCGCTTTCCGTTAGACAAAAACGGCAAACTCGCCTCGAACGCAACGGGGCCGGTCTATTCTCCATTTCGCCTTTTCTTCTTTAACGTCTTTTTTTGTATTATTATTTATCACCTTGTGTCGTAGTTTATCACGTTCCGTGGCCAAAAGTAAAACGTAAAACGAAAGAAAAAGGAAAAAAACTTTTCAACCCCTTTGCGGATTCGATGATATTCGTTTCGTTTCACACCTCTAAAGCACACCGATAAAAGAGCACAGCACGGAAAAACGCGACGAACAGCGGTGGCGGCGACGACGAGAGACGCGCTGTGTTGCTCCGCTGCTGTTCTGGCCGTTGTGTGTGTCGCGTTAGTACCGCGCGCGCACCACACTTTACACACCACGGCTATATTACCCGAACGCGCATCAATAGATTGCAAACGACGCCGAGCGTCGGTAAGCGTCTCTCGCGCGCTCTCGATGTGTGTGGCGTCAACCGACGACAAAGACGGGCCGATTTTACGGGACTATGTATGCTACACCACTATGGCCGAACTACAAGAACCACTCGGAAACTCGTATCGAGTTCTCTGCAGTTTTACACTGTGCCTCACTGCTCGCTTGTCCGCCGTACACTGCGTCGCTCATGTACACTGCCAGAGAACACCAGCTCCCCCGGCTACTCCGCGGCGAGTTTCGGAACTAATGAGAACTTTCTCAACTGCCGCGTCGCAATAGGACTTTTCACCGTAGCGACTCTCGTAACTCGCATTGTATTGATCGCCATACGACGATAATGCAGAGTCGCGCTCGGTGGGTACTGCTAGTGAGCCACACCCATCTTGAATCGCGAATGTTCGACGTAGTTCGAACACTCGCCGGTGTCGCTACGTGTCAACATTTACTTCCGAAATAGTATCAAATCAATAAAACATATTGCAATTTTCCTCGTGTTAATAATGAAAAATTTGATGACCACTTATTTAAAATTCATTGATAATTCTTTGAATAGAATTTTGACGATTAATCGAGGTGTTATTGTTTATGTTCACACAAGCGCGACTGTGGAATATAACAGTTGCTAGTTTGACTAGCTCGTAGCACTCTATCGGTTAATCATCCAACTACATATATACTGTGGCGTATCTAACGTTCCTGAATGATATTAAATTATTAATCAATTAACAATTTAATAAATAATTGTTATTACGATATTATTTATATTAAACTATCATTCTTATTATTATTATTGGGCCAATATTTACAAAACAATAATGTTTTAGATGTATGAATAAAAATTAGAGAGTTTTTGCAGTAGTCGCCATTTTTATAATAATAATCCTTATATTAATTTTAAAAATCTTATATTCCAATTTTATATTCAAATTTTTAAGATCTTATATTAATTTAATAAATAATTGTTGTTATGATATTATTTATATTAGACTATTATTCTTATTATTATTATTATTAGTCCAATATGTACAAAACAATGTTTTAGCTGTATGAATAGAAATTACAGAGTTTTTGCAGTAGTCGCCATTTTTATAATACTAATCCTTATATAAATTTTTAAAATCTTATATTCCAATTTTATATTCAAATTTTTA
>JAPYZT010004379.1:0-13393 GCA_030522965.1 Tryphoninae sp. A BG-2022a | reverse complement strand
CATTTTCTCGGCTCGTATTAATGTTGTGCGATATTTAATTTAATAATCTTCAAGATTTACCGACAATAATATTGTTTTTATTTTTTGCTAGTCAAGTTAGTGCGCTTGCGCAACCCAATCGGCACTCGATTGCAGTGTCGCATGTGGCCAAACCGTGAACTTCCAAAAACTGCTTCAACAAGCGAGTCAGCCCCACTCCCGGGAGTTGACAGACCTGTATGTAAAACCGTGGTCCAAACCACTCAAGAGGACCTTAATGGTAAAAAAAAAAAACATAAATAAAAATGTTGTCCATGCTTTCTTACCGTAGAGCGAGTAGTCCAGCATGAAATTCAGCCGCGTAGAGACACTCGCGAGTGCAAGAGTCGAGAAGTTTGCCATCCCTCGCTAGATATTTGTTGTTGCAGGTGTGGAGAGCATAGTGGCCACCCTCGGCTTTGCCACCGTGTCCATGACCGGGTCCGGCCTCGTTGTCAGCCAGTGCGGCTGCGCGAAACTCGAGAGTGAAGAGGGTATCCTCGCCCCATGGCACAGGCGCATCAACGTGAATCTCGTCCTGGCTAGCGCTTAGGTGAGCAAAACGCTTGCGACCGGCGGATCTCAAATTTACCTTAAAACAAATTATCATCGAGATTACAAAACGATTAATTTCCTCGATTAATTATTAACATTATATTGTTATTATTATTTTTTTTTTTTTCAAATAATTCATAAATCTTGTGTAATTCTTTGGGAATAAAATATATTATTATGTTAATTATGAAAGAAAATTCTTGGGACTGACAGAATTACGATTTATTTAATAAAAATATTTATTTAAAACAAAAAAATTATAAATTTATAATCGAAAAATGTCTTTTGGTATTTTTGCTTATTTGAAAAATATCTTCTTTTATGTTTTGTCTCTCTCTCTCTCTCTCTCTCTCTCTCTCTCTCTCTCTCTCTCTCTGCCTTTCTTTCTTTCTGACTTTCTTCGCGAGTCAATACTTTCGCTTTGGGTCTTGCGTACTTGGAGTTCGTGGCAAATTGCGGCGTTACAATGGATATTTATAGAACTTGGTCTCTCGCTTCTTTCTCTCTCACTGCAGCTCTCTTTTCTGTTCATGACTCCATTGTGGTTCTAAATCGATCGTAACCAATGTTATGGCGCGCCTTAATTGACTCGTTGAAGTGTCCCCGAATGATTTACAACATTCTTCCATCTCTTTTGGATCTTGCAGCTTTTGTCTCTAGCTCGTGTAAACAATTCTTTTATTCATGATTTTTGTTTCATTGTCATTTTGTTTCTCCTTCCAGTCTCCTCTTTGTCAAAAATTCGACAACAAATTACAACAACAAATTATTTTGCATTTTCCATTTTTTCAATGAGCGATAAAATCTGAATATAAAAATATATAGACCTTCGTAAGTTTTCATTTATAATTTCCTGTCTGCCAGTTATTTTGATTGTATTGATTTTTGGAATTTTACATTTCTTTTCTCATTTCTGCAATTAAAATATTTATAAAACGTTCTAATTGTTTTTGTTTCTTACAGTGAATTTATTAATTACAAATGATTTGTTTAAAAAATATCGATTCAATTAGACATTTTCAATTAGACTTTGTTCCAGAAATGTTCACTGGTAACTTTCTCAAGTAACTTAAAATGGTAAACTTACCTGGTAAATTTCAATGATGAATTTCACTAATAATTTTTCACAGTAAACTTAGCTAGTAATTAATAATACCAAAGTTTCCTAGTCAATTTACAATATACATTGCTCTAGTGTATTTTACGACGGTAAAAACTTCCCTAGTTCCTTTTAATGGGAAAATTCCCTAGTAATTTTCCATGGCGATCCTCAACGATAATTAAAAATATTCAAACACACTTCTCACTTTATATTCCTACTTCGGTTAACTTAACGACGTTCCCCATGACCAAACGCAACATTTTCGAATTTTCAATAATTATGTTGTTTTTTTTACAATTACCTGAGGTCTTGCAGCAAGGTGAACGAGCCAATATTCTGCCTCGCCCGGAGCCTTGGCCATACACTTAAGTTCGTCCTGGCTCGAACCCAGGAAATATCCTCTCTGTACGTTCTTCAGCGCCCACCTGCCACTTCCTGGTAACATAAAAACAAAACTATTTAATTAACTATTTAATTAAATATTAATTACACCGCAACATTCTTCTTTTATTATAAACGTTTCTTTCTATTTCTCAAATTTGCCTGCCCTTTGGGAAAAATGGTAATTACCATTTTCCTTTTTACCGACCGAGGCAGATTCCTTCTTACCGACTGAGAGAAAGTTCCATTAATTTTAAAGAAAAGAAATAATTTTATTTTCGTTTACCGTCGGATGCCAGCTGAATTTGAAAAGCACAGCCAGGATCCGTGGGGTCTTCAGCCTCGCACGTGACATTGCCGAATTGATCGACAGCCAGGTAACGATCTAGATGAGAACGAAGATAAACCTGGTGCTCGCTACCCTCTAAGGTCCAGAGCTGTTTCTTCTTCAGGCTAGCACCGTTTGCGTTTATCTTAAATCCGAACGTCTCCGCCGTCAGGTACTTGAATTTTCCATTTATCAGTCCAACCTTAAAATTAGAAAAAATATAAATTAATTATGTCTCTTAATTAACAATTTTATTCTTGCATTGAAAATTTCGTTTTAATTACTGCAAATAAATTTAATCGACGGGTTATCAAGAATTACCAAGTCCTTTCAATCCGAGGGAATTTTATATTATTTTTTTCGAAAATAAGAAAATTTTTCGAAAATTTATTTTTGAGAAAAATGAAGTTTTTAAAAAAAATAACTTAAAAAATTGAAACGAGTAACGAAATAATTATCGTTAATTGCTCAATAAATAAAATAAAATCAAATGTGAAGAAATTTCAGTTTTTTCTAAATTGGCGGATGAAAATTTGTAGAATTAAAAAAAAATGTTTCGAATGAATCGAATTATATTTAATACGATTACGTTGCTATCATTTAACATACACGAAGAAATATTTTTTAGCTTGCACGTGTGCCCAGCACGTGTCGGGTGCGATGCCAAACAATAAAAAAAAGTTGAAGGGGATCAGACGAGAAAAAACGATGAAATCCAGCGTGAAATTATTCTTGGGGCACGCAATCCGATTCCCCCCTGGGGATAAAAGCGAGGGAGAAATTATTCTTGAAAAGTTTTTTCCATGAACAAAAAAATGTCACACTTGGAAAGAAAAATATTTAAATAAATATTGAAATAAAAACATGAGAAGAATTTTTAAAAAATTATAAAATAATGAAAAAAATTATAAAGTAATGAAAAAAATTATAAAGTAATAAAAAAAATTATAAAATAATGAAAAAAATTATAAAGTAATGAAAAACATTAATAAAGTTTAATTTTTGGGGTTTCATATTTGTTATCTTATTTGTAAAATTCGATATAAAAGTTTCTGGTCGATAAATTGACCGACAAAATTATTATTACCGTCCAGCCGGTTCGGTCAATTCCATTTTCGGAATTTCCGCTCTCCGAACCGTTGCTCTGCATTGTCGCCGTGGTAACGCGTTGCTTTACGGTGTCTCGAAATTTTTTCGTATTCGCGAACGAACGATTTTGACAATTTTCAACTTCGTACTCGCGATGATATTTACGATTCTTTTTATTTCCTCTGGCACTGTCCTCGTTCCGAAGTTCTTCTGCAACAATGAATGTATTAGGAAAATTATTAATTAATGATTCATCGTTATTATTTAATCGAACGATTTATTATTCTTGGAAATTCAATGGTTATCGCTTAAAATTTGAGAAATTTTAAAAATTTTAGACATTTGATAAGTTTGAGAAATTTTAAAAATTTGAAACTTTTTAGAAAATTGATAAATTTTAGAAATTTGAAAAATTTTAGATGTTTGAAAAATTGTAAATGTTTGAAAAATTTTAGAAATTTGAAAAATTTTAGTAATTTGAAGAATATTAGAAATTTGAAAAATTTTAGAATTTGAAAAGTTGTAGAAATTTGAAAAATTTTATAAATTTTAGATATTTGAAAATTTTTAGAAATATTAAATATTTGAAAATTTTTAGAAATTTTAGATATTTGAAAAATTTTAGAAATTTTAGAAATTTGAAAAATTTTAGAAATTTGAAAAATCTCATTATTATTCAACAATAAAGCAATAATTAATAAAGTAACAAAGTAATAATTCGTTAATAAAGTAATCGTCAAATTTATACGAACAAAACGTGGAAGTTGAAAAATATTCATTAAAATAATGAATTCCTTTTATTGTTCACTAATTCCGACACTTTCATAAACATTTCTCAAATATTTCAATATCTTTACTACTTGATAATTTCAATAATACAAACTAATTAATAATATTTAATTAATATCGAAAATGACTGAAAAACATCAAAACGTAACTTCGACAATCAACAAAATTTCTTATTATTAATTCAAAATAGTTCAAAACATTAATTTATATTTTAATCAAATTAAATTAAAGGTGCTCCAATGACTAATCGTGAAAAAACAATCAATAAAATACGACTCGCGTTTAAACAAAATTTCTATAATAATAATAATAATAATAATAATAATAATAATCCATCAAAAATAAAACAATCCTATTTCCATTAGCCAGACTAAAAAAGTCTGTGAATAGTTTGAGAGTGATGGAGGGACAGAGTCAAAGAGAGTTGGGAAGTGTTGATGACAGAAGAGAAAAAGAGAGAAAAACAGAGAAAAAGAACATGTGAGACGGGGGGGGGGGGGCATTGACTTAACACAAAGAATGAACGTTGCATTTTCCTTTTTGTTGATGCGTCCCCACCCTTTTTTCACTGGTCGTGTTTCTCTCGCTATTCAACCGGTCCCGTTTATACGTTCGAGCTGTTTTTTTCCCTCGTTCTTTACGCTTCTCCTCTCGCCCTTCCACGATATTACATTATTCCTGCGCGATGGTTTTACCTCGTTGTATTTTTTGTGCATTTCCAATTCTTTTGTATTCGCCCGAGAGACGAAGACGGGGAGAGGAGAGCCTGGGGTAAATATGCAGCGGACCGACAGACGGACGGACAAAGACGATACCGCTATTTTAACTCTTTCAAACGCGTTTATCATTCTCGCGTTGTAAACGGTGTACAATTATTATCAATGGTCATAAATCGAATTAAGAATTTATGTGGCGATTAAATTTTTTTTCTTTATTTTGTTTTTGTTCTTTTGTTGGTATTAATTTTTGTATTGTAATTTTTTCATTATTTATTTCGCGGGGAATTATTTTTTTTGTTCGCTGTTTCGTTCGAGATTGAAATTCAATATTTTTTTCTTTTTTTTTTACAAAAAAAAAAGAGGAAATGTTTAATTGCCTTCATTCTTGTTATTGCACAATGATTGCAAGTATAATAGTAACTTTTTTGTTTCTATCGAAAAAAAGATTAAAATATTATTTTACTTTCATCGCGAAACAATGATAATAATAACTTTAGTTCGATGTTAATCTGTTGTTCTATGTTAATATAAATTACGTATTTCTATAATTATAGTAAAAAAAAAAGTACATTTCCGTTAAACCTAGTGATTTTTCAATCGTTTGAATAACGACGTACTCAATAAATACACTTTTTCAACAATAATCACGTCAGGCAATTTACAAAATTAATTTCCACCATTTTCAAGAAAATTCGAATTATACATTCCCGTTTTTTCTCACATTCCAAGTGGACCGATCGTTTAAGTTCATTAAGAAAAGTTGTCGCAAATTGACTAAAGAACAACATACTCAAAATTCAAATTGATCCTACGTAAAGTTCATTTGTTATGTAACAAAGAAAATCATGAATTTCTTTCCCATAAGATTTGTTATAAAAACTAATTGAATCTTCATCGATGTCGCATAAAAATATATGCAAAATTTCAACAGACTTTATCGACCAAATAATCGAGATATTCATTGTATAATGTTGCGATATTTAACATGGGATCTTATGGGAGATTGCGAAAAATGACAATTATCAAGAATAAATATCGTGATTTTTGATTCGACAAAGGCCCCTTCAATTTTACACATATATACAGGGTGGATTTCATAAGATGTAAGAGGCTTTATTCTACGATAGATCTGATCTTTACGAACAAAAGTTGCAAATATACATTGGGGATATTTTTAATAGTTTATGAGATATCAATTATTAAAGTTGGTCCAATGAGAGCGTGCCGAGAAGCGTTGGAACCGCCCACTCCCGCCTTAGCCGTAGAGATAGCAGCGTGTAGAGCGTTATATTTAGGGTTGCAAAATCCAGAGCAGTCAATTTTATTTATTATATTATTACGCAACCATTTTTATTTCTCGAGCATTGGCTGCTAGGGCGGAGAATGGGCGGTCCCAACGCTTCTCGGCGCGCTCGGAAAAATTCAGAGGAGCCAATGCCCGAGAAATAAAAATGACTGCGTAATAATATAATAAATAAAATTGACCGCTCTGAATTTAGCAAGCCCAAATGTAAAGCCCTAAACTGTGCTATCTGTACAGCTAAAACGGGAGTGGGCGGTTCCAATGCTTCTCCGCGCGCTCTGATTGGACCAATTTAAAGAATCTATATCTCGTAAACTATTGAAAATATCCCAAATGTATATTTGCAACTTTTGTTCGCAATAACCCAATCTACCTTACAAATAAATCCCGTTACACCTTATAAAAATCACCCTGTATATCTGACACCAAACCCTGTTTCTGCAAATTTTCACTAAAAACTAACGGAAACGCTGTAGTAATGACTACCTAAATACCACGTAGGGTTTGAAAACGGTATTTACATTAGAAATTCGTTCGTTTATCGTGGAAAATGGCGGTCGTGGAGGGATTTCCAAAGGGACGTGACACAAAGGGCGAATAAAGGGAATCGCCCTTTCTCACTAAAGTTGTGCTATACATTGTGTATCTCGGTCTTTCTCGTTTACTGTACATTCAGTGTACGCGATATATATATGGTGTACACCAATCCATAGTTAGTACACACACACACACACACATATATATATATGTTCTAACTATGGACGGGTATCGCGAAGCAGGTATTGATCCCCTGGCTTTTGGCTCGTTTGCCAGAGGGAAGTTTAGAACTCGATAGCGTTTATGGCATAGAGTGCAAATATCGTCGTGCAAAAATCATCGTCCCTTATCGTTCCATAATCCATCGATTATCCCCCAAATAGAAAATTATCTAAACGAATAAAAAAGATTTTGAGTTTTTTGTTTCTTTTCACTGCGTCACAGTCCCAACGGGAACTCGTATATAAGAAATAAGATATACAATGCTTTTGCCTTAACAAAAACTATTTCAGTGATTTATTTAGAAGAAACGTGATACAAGGTTGCAGTCTATAGACAAGTCTATATAAGGAGTGACTAGAGTTAAGTGGCAGAAGGACGACACAAGAGTAAATGATTTTTTGATGTCTCTGCTTTAGCTTGAGGAGGTTCGTCGATATTTTTCAGAGTCGAAAAATGCATTTTTTTCTGAAAGTACACGTCTTTCTTGATATGTGATTCAAATTTCATGAAATTTTGAACGGTGGAAGTTTGTTAAATAATTTTTTTAAATTAGCCTTTGAATTCATTAGGAATTCAAACTTTTAAAAAAAATTGTGTCTCTTGAAAAGTTACGTTTTTTCTCCTGCAATGTACCTTTTCTTGAAATCTACTCGTTGTATCGGCATATTTATTTTTTTGACGTAACAAATACATCCAAAGGATGGATGTGTCGAGCCATTTTTTTGAAAAAACGATTCAGACCCGAGGAAAATATATTTGAAGGTAAAAAAATGTGGTAAAAGATTTTAACAAAATTTCAAAACGACGTCAAAAAATTCTGAAACAAAATATCGAAAAATTGGCTCGATACATTGTTTATAACACTTTGATATACACACACACGACAAAAATGGTCAAAAACGAACGCACGGTTCCTGAGAAAAGGTACATTGAAAATAGACATTTTTTCGAACCAATATTTTTCTACTTTCAACTGCGCCCAAAATTTTTCTATTTCGAATATCCTCAACAAACCTACCCAGAATTATCAATAAATTCTTTCTGAACAAAATGAAAAAAAAAATGTCGAAAAATGTTGAATAGTTTTGAAGAAATCTTAATTTGAAGCAAAGATCAGACAAGAGCTTCCTAATATGTTGAATTTTCGTTAAATAATGTTCTGTAATACTGGATGGTGGGAAGTTTTTAATTCGATGATCGTGATAAGGACTAGGGATCTAGGTTCGATGATAAGTGAACCAAGTACTTATTTATTAATAATGATAGGACCAAGAGTTCGTTTAGTGATAAGTAATTTATTAATAATAATATTATTAATGATATATATATATATATATATATATATATATATATATATATAGTTTATTATCATTAATAAACAAATAGCTGAATTATTTATCACTAAACGAACTCTTGGAATAATAATATTATTAATGATAGGGTACATTGATCTAATGTTAGCTTTTACTATTCTCTTTAGATATAAAATGTGAAAACGTTTATCACTTTTACCATAACAACTGTTAGGTAACTTTTTTCTCTGGAGATAATGATTATAATATTCTAGGGGAAAATAAATTTTAAGAATATAGTATAGGGAATTAAATATCGTTGCGAGTTGGAGAAATTAATTGTCCCATAGAAAATTAATTTTGAGATAAAATTTCGAATAATTAATATTCGATAATTAATCCTAGGTCTGTGAATTTTGAAGAAAATAATCAACGAGTGGATATTGTGATTATTCGATTTACGAAAATAATTATTTATTCAATTTTCGTTACAATGAAAATTAATAACTAATTCAAATTATTCGTAATTATAGAAAAAAAATCAAGGAAAATTGAAAATAATAATTTTTCAATTTTTTTTTTTTTTTTGACAAATATAAACCATTATTGACAATCCTTTTATTTCAAAATGGACATTTTTTTATGAAATTTAAAGAGAACCGAATAACTGCGATATTTTTTTAGCGACGAAATAAAGTTTTTTTGAATTCCTTGAATTAATTTAATTGCTTGAATTAATTCATCAAATTTGATTAATTAACGTATTTACAAAATCCGCAAGTATGTAACGGTTTTTCTTAATGCTTTTCTTTCGAATAATTTCAATCGTTGCATTTCGTTTACTGTTTTTACTCGATACCCTCGATTCTCTCTCTCTCTTTCTCCCTTACTATATGTGTGTGTGTCGATGAAAAACACCGTTAAGACGAGAGCGAGAGAAGCTCTTGATATAACAGTATATTGCACGGGTGATAAACGAAGCCGAGAAGAAATGTTGTCTCGAGCATCATCAGGATCACCGTTAAAGTTCCTTTTTCTTCTTCTTCCCCTCGGTTCAAACACGTTTGTGGAATACCTTGAACTCGTGGGCGACTTGGAAACAGGTGGAAAACTGGTAATTCGTCGTTTTGTTTTTTTTTTCTTCATAAGAAGATTAAAAGAAAAGATTTCTTCGTAAAAGATTAAAAAAAAATTAATGTCAAAATCAAACAAGACAATAATGTCTTGTTTGATTTGGGCATTCATTTTTTTTTAATCAAGAATTTATGCGCAATGTCAAATTTTTATTTGGGTAAGAAACGTTCATTTGTAAAGGATCCAGCAGATAAAAAAAATTATAAAATTTATTTTGGAAATCTATGAAATTTTTCAATTTGTGTATTGTTTGGATTAAAAACAGTAGGAACGTTAATTTTTTAACAAAAAGATCGAGCAGATAAAAAAAACGAGAGAATTTATTATGATTGTGTATGAAATTTTTTATTTTGGATATTGCTCGAATTAAAAATGGTAGGAATTATTATTGTTTAACAAAAAGGTCGAGGAAATAAAAAAAATGAGAGAATTTATTTTGATTGTGTGTGAAATTTTTTATTTTGGGTATTGCTCGAATTAAAAATGGTAGGAATTAGTATTTTTGAACAAAAAGATCCAGCAAATAAAAAAAACGAGAGAATTTATTTTGATTGTGTATGAAATTTTTTATTTTGGATATTGCTCGAATTAAAAATGGTAGGAATTTTTATTTTTCAACAAAAAGATCGAGCATATAAAAAAAATGAGAGAATTTATTTTGATTGTGTATGAAAATTTTTATTTTGGATATTGCTCGAATTAAAAATGGTAGGAATTTTTATTTTTGAACAAAAAGATCGAGCAAATTTAAAAAAAACAAGAAAATTTATTTTGAAACTTACACAATTTTTTAATGCATCTATTGCCCGAATTAAAAAAAAAACGTAGGAACGTAGATTTTTTAACAAAAAGATTTTAACAAATAAAAAATTGAGACAATTTATTTAAACAATAAGAACGTTGATTTTTTAACAAAAAGATCGAGCAAATAAAAAAAAGAACCGAGAAAATTTATTTAGAAACTGTATACAATTTTTTAATTTGATCGAGCAAATAAAAAATTGTGACAATTTATTTTGAAACAGAATGAAATTTTGTAATTTATCTATTGCTTGGATTAAAAACAATAAGAACGTTGATTTTTGAACAAAAAGATCGAGCAAATAAAAAAAAGAACCGAGAAAATTTATTTAGAAACTGCATACAATTTTATAATTTGTCTATTGCTTGGATTCAATGGAAATTTAAACAAAAATTAAAATATAATTTTATTATTTAATGAATAATGGAAATTCATTCAAATAACAAAAAATTACGTTTGCTCAAACCGAGATCAGTTACTTTTTCCAGCAAACAGAAATCATTATTGGCGGTTTACTCCCTATTTGGACAAAACGGAAAACAATCCACAACATCCGCGAATTATTTTCTCATACGTTAACGAGGGCATTCCTTTTATTATTTCGTCCAGAGATCGTTCTCACTTGCGTGTGAATTTCCAACTCGTGGAAATCGCAACGATTCATAAAAACCGAACTCGGCCACACTTTTCATCTAAAACCAAATGACCTTAGATTTTTTTTATTGTTATTAGAAAAATAAATAAATTACTCAATTATTAAATTTAGGAAGTAATAAACAATCAAATTTATTATTTCTTCATATTTCTCGACAATCCAACAATCAGTAAAAACTTTAAATAAATATTTAGAATTTAATTTTAGAATTCCTATAAAATTAAGAATTTAGCAAAAAAAAATTAATAAGAATATTTATCATTTGTTAATTAACTCAAAGACTGATACGATCGGTAAGAAATGTAAAATTTGAAAAATCTGTTTGAATTCGATCGTCTAAACCGGATTTATACGTACGTCATTCTCTCGAAGAACGATCAAACTGTAACGTCAAGTTTTATAGACAAACTACTTATGACCGTAAGAAAAAATACGAATGACAAAACGAGAAATAAAATATTGAACTTAACGGTTTAAATTTAACAGATAGAGAGAAAACTGTGATGGACTTTTAACGGTTTTGAGACGAAATTAAATATCGACATATTTTTTTAAAATTTTTGGTTCAGACTTTCTCGAAAATGTTTAACAGTTTGGGCCAAAGCAAATCATTAGCTTCAGTAAAATTAATTTGTATATTGATTAATGCTTCGAGTTTGCACCTGTTATATTTATAACATTTTTTAAAGAGATAATTTTATCTCGTGGAAAAATGTTATCGTTCACCTGCAATGTACCTTTTCTCGAAATCTACTCGTTTTATCGGCATATTTCTTTTTTTGACGTAACAAATACATCCAAAGGATGGATGTGTCGAGCCATTTTTTTGAAAAAACGATTCAGACACGAGAAAAAACGTGATAAAAGATTTTAACAAAATTTCAAAACGATGTCAAAAAATTCTGAAACAAAATATCGAAAAATTGGTTCGATACATTGTTTATAACACTTTGATATACACACACGACAAAAATGGTCAAAATCGAACGTACGGTTCCTGAGAAAAGGTGCATTGAAAATAGACATTTTTTCGAACCAATATTTTTCTACTTTCAACTACGCCCAAAATTTTTCTATTTCGGATATCCTCAAAATCCTACACAGAATTATCAATAAAGTCTTTCTGAACAAAAATAAAAAAAAATTGTCGAAAAATGTTGAATAGTTTTGAAGAAATCTTAATTTGAAGCAAAGATCAGATAGGAGCTTCCTAATATGTCGAACTTTCGTTAAATAGAGGAAGAATGTGTCAAGCCATTTTTTCCAAAAAATGATTCAGACCCGAGAAAAATATATTTGAAGGTAAAAAAACGTGATAAAAGATTTTAACAAAATTTCAAAACGATGTCAAAAAATTCTGAAACAAAATATCGAAAAATTGGCTCGATACATTGTTTATAACAATTTGATATACACACACGACAAAAATGGTCAGAATCGAACGTACAGCTGTTATAAATTATCTCGTGGAAAAATGTTATCGTAAATTGCAGGTGGAATTATCTTTCGAGCTCACACCTCGCGTTATACAATGTTCGTCTTGATTTTTACGTTTTGTTTGTTTCACGAAGAGCGTTCGCGTTAAAATTTAGCTCGATAGTGTACGGAACATTGAAGAGATATTCTTGTATTGAAAGTTTTATTTCCTGTTTGCGATTCGACGATAAAGATACGCCTGATGTGAGAGAGACGCGATTTAATGGCTGCTATAAAATAGTTGTATCGAAGGTTTCTAGGAACATCTAAAAGTAGGTAAACTAGGTTAACAAGCATCGACCATCGATGGGATGAACTTTACGAGTGATTAACTACGATAGTGGGATAGAATCGGGTCACTTTGTATTAATTCTTGTCATTTGGCTATTTTCGATACGAAAAGACTTGAATTAGTCAATTAGTTAGTAAATTATGATAGAAACGTTACTATTATGATAGAAAAGACTTGAATTAGTCAATTAGTTAGTAAATTATGACAGAAACGTTAGTATCTTCAAAAACCCTTGTTGAAGGTCATGGAATTACCACCGGGGTCACCTCTGGAACATTCACCCGATCACTCGAAGGTTTCTATCGATAACGAGCTTTAGTCACGATGGGTTTTGTTAGTTGTAAGGTGATTTCATTTTGTGGATGTCGTTTGAAGAAAGAATTTCTTGCAAGGGCTCTTTTCTTAGGTCGGCTATTAGGTATTCTAAAAAGAGGGCGTGAACAGATGGAAGGTCGAAGATTCGAGTGTTTTCCAGCAGATAACAATTTATAATAAATGTACACCGTGGAATAGACACATTGGGTCTGGGGGAAAGGACCACTCGATAAGGCACTGTGGTAATAATTTAGGGGAGAACGGGGGAATTGGAGTCATCTAAGAAAAAGTTGAAGAAAAAGTAATTTATGAAAGGTATTATTGATGTTTTTCACTGTTGATCACTCCTTTGGTTAGTAAACTTTCATTGTTATGAAATAGAAA
>JAPYZT010004378.1:0-10464 GCA_030522965.1 Tryphoninae sp. A BG-2022a | reverse complement strand
AGATCGTAGGTCATTGTATAGTAAATATATTCAAGAATACTCAGTTTCAATTTGAAGTCGATCGGTCAATTTCTCTTTGAGTTATGATGTCAGCAATTTAGAAAAATGTCGTTTTGAGAAAAACGCGTTTAAAGTTTCAACTATTGATTCCGTCTATAGGCAGATGAAGCGACTTATACCTGTGAGCCGTCGCGTTTAGAACGCTGCCATTCAAAAACTATTCAAGATACGATCTTCCCGTTTTCACAGGATATTTTTGAAAGTATAAACTATTGAATTAGTAAAAAAATCGGTTTTTTTTTAAGTGTCACACTGGTATAGCCCCTTAAAACAATTGAAAATTAGAAATTGTTATTACATAAAATGACAGACTGAATGCATTAACGAATTAGAAATAATGAATTGTGAAATAGAAATAACATATAGCTAGTTCTATGCGAATATTTCAGTCAGTTAGCGGTAGTGACTTCAGTTTTATTTCCAATAGTTGCATCACGTAATGAAATATTTGGCGCCAGGTTAATGCGCGTGAGAGTGTGCCCAACGCATGCGTGTATGGTAGCATGGCCGGTCCAGTGTACATTGCCTTCGTCTGCTTTTATTTCTCGACATACGGTCCGATCAAACGTGGTCATCGAATGCATTGTTACTACGACAAAAATGCATTAATTAAACATTAATTTGTCAAAATTGACAACAAAGAAGAGTTGTGAATCGTTCGTGGCAAATAAAGTGGAAAAATCGCGGGCACGAGTGTGATTATTGTTATAAGCGAACCTAACCTCCAACACTCGTGGGGATTGTCAAACCACGTTTCTCTTTATCGACGAAAATCGTCGTAAACAGTCAAACGTTGACTGAATCTCGAAAAGCTCCGCATTATTATCTGTGTTATCACATGCGAGTTTCGGCGTGTGTGTCATCGCAGAATCTAATACGCTGCAAGGACAAACGACACGGTGATATGCTCAGCAAGTCGTGGGCGATGCAAATCTCGAAACAATTTGTGCTCATATTTAGTAAACGTTACGCACTGTGGAAACAAAACAAGGTGAAATATTGTTCATTTGACGTTTTTTCTTATAGAAGTTAGAGTTGATAAATTTAGTTTTCATTATCTATTTCCTAGCAGTTTGTTATTTTCAAAACGCAGTGCCTTTGACATCCACTTATTTTAATCTGTCTCTTCATTTCCGTCCACATCAATACCATTTCACCCTCGTCCTCGATTTAGCTCAACAAATTAGGACTCTCGCAGTGGTGCAGCAGTTCCAATAATGAGGCTTGTTAGTTACGACAAGCTCACAGAGCTACAAACAAATTGCTCTTGCGTGAGAAACATATGCATACTTGCGCATGTTGATCATGGTAAGACGACTCTGGCAGATTCTCTCGTAGCGAGCAATGGGATAATATCAAGCAAGCTCGCTGGTAAACTCCGTTATCTCGATAGCCGACCAGATGAGCAGCAGCGTGGCATAACAATGAAATCAAGCTGCATAGCTCTCTATCATTCACATCATAACCAAGAATATTTGATAAATTTGATCGATTCTCCAGGTCATGTGGATTTTGCATCAGAAGTATCGACGGCGGTGCGACTATGCGACGGGGCTGTCGTAGTTGTGGATGTGGTCGAGGGTGTTTGCGCTCAAACACGAAGTGCTCTCTCGATGTCGTACACCGAGGGTCTCAAGCCTGTTCTTGTCCTTAACAAGATCGACAGACTCATTACCGAGATGAAACTCTCTCCGCTCGATGCTTATGTTCATCTCAGTCAGGTACTGGAACAAGTAAATGCCGTCATGGGAGAATTATTTGCAAGTGACATCATGGAACGCGAGGAGAAGGAAGAGATCACTGACCGAGTCGATGTAAACGGTGGTGAGAGATCGGTTGAAGATTGGCAATCAGTTCTGGAAGAAACCGATGACTCGCACTTGTATTTTTCACCTGAACAAGGAAATGTTTTGTTTACCAGTGCTGTGGATGGATGGGGCTTTGGTGTAAAAGAATTTGCAAGAATATTTGCGCAAAGGTTAGGTTTCAGCGAGCGTGTCTTGCTTAAGACTCTCTGGGGTGATTATTACATGAACATGAAGGCGAAGAGGATAATGAAGGGAGCGCAGGAGAAAGCAAAGAAGCCTCTTTTCGTATCTCTTATACTTGAGAATATTTGGTGTCTCTATGATACCGTATTAATAAGAAAGGATCGTGAAAAAATATCAAGCATGGTGGATAAAATGTCTATTAAATTGTCAACAAGGGATCTACGACTCACTGACCCTCGAGCTCAGCTTCAAGCTATCTGCTCGCAGTGGCTTCCACTCTCGAGTTCCTGTCTCGACATGGTCTCCGAAAAAATACCCTCGCCCAATAATTTAACTCCAGAAAAAATCGAGAGGCTGATGAGTGGCAATGTCGAATTCTCGACAATGCCAAAAGAGACGCGTGAGCTCAAAAATGCATTCTTAGCATGCGATTCATCTCCGGATGCGCCTGTCATAGCATTCATCTCGAAGATGTTTATGGTGGAAAGAAAATTGCTACCGGAGAATAAGACAAAGCCCTTAACGCAGGAAGAATTACAAGAGAGAAGAGAAATTGCAAGAAGAAGACACGCAGAAAAATTATCAAAGGAAAATATTGAAATTAAAGAGGAAGATATATCGCCAAATGACAGAGAAGCAATTTCGGCGGAGAAGACAGAGAAAGAGAAGGACCAGTTACCAGACAACGCTCTCGTAGCATTCGCTCGCATCTATTCAGGAACC
The DNA here is from genome assembly GCA_030522965.1 of Tryphoninae sp. A BG-2022a. Taxonomy (NCBI): domain Eukaryota; kingdom Metazoa; phylum Arthropoda; class Insecta; order Hymenoptera; family Ichneumonidae; species Tryphoninae sp. A BG-2022a. The sequence continues at coordinate 7,690 of JAPYZT010004378.1, read as the reverse complement.
ATCAGGGAAGGCAGCGAGCTTTATGTTCTTGGGCCAAAGCACAATCCTCAAACAGCACTGGACAGACTGAAGATCGAGAATTTCGAACCGCCAAACAGCCTGAGAGAATTGAGCCCCGGCTGGCATGTGACAAGAGTTAAAATCCCAAAATTATACATTCTGATGGGACGCGAACTAGAGATAATTGCGGAAGTTCCTGCAGGAAATGTTTTTGGAATTGGCGGTCTGGAAGATCATGTCCTTAAAACAGCGACCCTCTCATCGACTATAGCCTGTCCTTCGTTCTCAGAGCTCACTTCGTTAGCAGTTCCAATTCTTCGAGTCGCTCTGGAGCCAAAACATTCGAGCGATCTACAAAAGCTAATCGCCGGTTTAAAACTTCTCAATCAAGCTGACGCTTGTGCGATTATGCATATTCAAGAAACCGGCGAGATCGTTCTCAATACAGCCGGAGAAGTTCATCTCGAGAGATGCCTCGAGGATCTCAAGAACCAATACGCGAAAGTTTATATTAACGTCTCCGAGCCTATCGTATCTTTTCGTGAAACCGTAGTTGCAGCTCCTACAGTCGACATGACGAACGAGGCAATCGAGAAGAAGAGCGAAGAATCGAGCCTCGAGACCTGGACGACAAATCGCCAATGCTGCTTTGAAATCGATGCGAAACCTCTCCCTGAGAGAGTGACAAAATTGTTGGAAAGTAATAGCGAGCTGATAAAACAGCTGGATCTTCATTGGGAGCGTTTTGGCGCTGAGGAATCAACGAATAGTTCAAACGACGAAGAAGTTGGTATTGATATAGCAAAATTAAGCTTGCAGGAGACTTTGATGAGTGACAAGCGTCAAAAGGCTGTCGATCACTTCAAAACGGAATTGAGCGAGGCGTTTGAAGAAGCCGGATGGACAAATGTATTGGATAAAATTTGGTCTTTTGGACCGAGAAAATGCGGTCCGAATATTTTGCTCAACGAGACGGATTATAAACGCAAGCCAGTTTGGGAACGTCCGGTTAAATCCGATGATCCTCGAGCTATTTACGACAGTAGTGTGATCAATGGTTTTCAATTAGCCACGTTGGCCGGACCACTGTGCGAAGAACCCATGATGGGTGTGTGCTTCGTCGTCAAGAAGTTGCAAATTTTCGACGTACCGACTGCAGAAAGCGGAGGAGGTCACGCTCATCTCGGAGGTCAGCTAATGTCTGCTTGTAAGGATGCTTGCAGAAAAGCTCTCAGTCAACGCAGACCACGACTCGTTGTACCGATGTACACGTGCAGCGTTCTCGTCACATCGGACGTTCTTGGTGAGTCACAAAAATTCGATTTACTTCTTTCATTATTGTTATAGAAACAGGTTCATCGTTTTCGATATGGCACTCTGGAAAGCTGGAACGAGAATCGCTGGGAAGAAGTTCTTTTTCTTCGCTGATTGCCCGACCATCATTTCTGAATATTTTGTAATCAGTGTGAACCATGTACAGTAGGAAATTTCATTAGGAACTTCGTACTAGACTCGTTGGACTCAAAGAAGGCTAACTTTGCATTTGACGAAACAACTTTATTTTCAAAAGTACTCGTAAAGGTTTGGAAAATTTATCCACTGATCTAATTTCCTATGCGAAAACGCCAGCTGCTGGAAATTGACTCGAGTTCTCTGTGAGCTTTGATTAGTTCGAACAGTTCAGGTTTCCCCTTTCAGGCAAGAGGGAAATTCTAAATTAACATTAGAGAGCCATTCATTCACTCTCAAAGAGATTTTATAACGAAATAGCTGCAGACTTTCTGTTTCTTTTTGTAAGAAATTGGTGCAATCTTGCGAATTCGTAGTGAATTTCAGACATTGGTTTAAAGCTGCTTGCAACAATAAGAACACGTACATCTACATAGTTTTCGAGCACGAGCTTGACTTTCTCTCTAACAATAAGAGGAACGCAGAATTCTCATAAAGATCTCCCAAATACTCGAAATATTATGAAGAAGCATCGTAGAAATTTCAATATGCATTTTTCATATTTCTTTCATTTTGCTTTATTTTCATTGTTATTCGATGAAAGCTATTGTTTTTTTTATTTACAGCGTTAAATTATCGTTTAAAAAATACGGTCTCATTTGAACGTTTCTTTCTCGACGAGGCTTGACAAATTCTAGTCTAACATATATGGACGAGTTACATTAATATCGTATATCGTATTACAAATTAACGTGCAATTTCAGTTTAAGCTTAAAGACGCTAATATCAACTGGCAAAATGAGCACGCAGACATAAGGACATAGTGGACATCAACCCTTTCGCTATTAACCAAAATTGCTTTTATTCTTCAATTTTTAGAATGTTTCGCTTTGTTTGAATTTTTATATGGAGTAAAATATTTCAAGGCTGAAAACCTTGCAATTTTTTAAACTTGCATTTATTATCTTTTTATATTTTCACTTTTGCAGTACAAAAGAGGTCGACGTTGGAAAAAAATTGTATTAAACACGTACGCACATGTCCGGTATCGTGAAATGAAATATTGCCAAATAAAAAAAAAAAGAAACAATGAAATATATCGTCGCAAATAACGTCGTAAATTAACGCATACATCATTTCCTCGACGACAAAGTTTGTGTAATGAGTTAGATCTCAGGTAATGAAAAGTACGAATCCAAGAAAACGATAGTAAAGAATCAAAGAAGAAGCAATAGAAATAAAAATAAAAACTTAGGTACAAGATGAAAAAGGAATGAACGTCTCGTGTCCTGTGCCCGAGTTAATGAGGCATTATTTAAATTCGAAGCATTCCCGGTAAAAAAAAGGAAACTAATTAATTAAAAGCCGTTCGTTCGATATAATTGATACAAATTCAAATAAAAATATTAATTCTCCTCGTACGAAAGTTCGCTCTTCTCTAACGGTGGTTTCGCCCCGAGTAACGAATAAATTATTATAAATAAATGCAGATTAGAGGACGATAGAAGAATTCTCGAAGTGAGTGGTAGGTGAGAAAGAATGAAGAAGAAAGAAAATTAAATGGTCGGTGATAATAAATAATGAATCAATCGCTCGAAGTTCCCTAATACACGGTGCATTTTCGGACGATTAAGATTTTCGGATGTTATCGCTCGAATAGGCTCAGTCCCAGGACGCAGTCTGCATTAATTCTGGTACCCTGTGCCAAGGAAACGTGGCGATAAGGTTTTCTCTGTCCTCGTGATCCATTTCGAGACCTGAAACAGAATTACAGAATTTGTAATACATCTATAAATAGGTAGGATAAAACCTAATTGCTTTCTGTGTCTGTCTGTCTGTTCAGCCACTAACTTATCCTAAACCATGCAATGGATTTTGATGCGATTTTAACCATGATTTAGATCGTTCTTCAGGGAACGTTTATATACAGGGTGAATTTTGTAAGGTGTAATAGACTCTGTTCTAAGGTAGATGGGATCATTACAAACAAAAGTTGCAAATATACATTGGGGATATTTTTAATAGTTTAGGAGATATACACTTTTTAAATTGGTCCAATCAGAGCGCGCCGAAAAAACGTTGGACCCGCCCACTCTCGCCCTAGCCGTAGAGATAGTACAGTGTAGGGCGTTATATTTGCGGTTATAAAATTCAGAGCAGTCAATTTTATTTATTATATTATTGAGCAGTAATTTTTATTTCTCGGGTATTGGCTGCTAGGGCGCGTGGGTGGGCGGTTCTAACGCTTCTCGGCGCGCTCGGCAAAATTCAGAGCAGGCAATGCTTGAGAAATAAAAATGACTGCGTAATAATATAATAAATCAAATTGACTGCTCTGAATTCTACAACCCCAAATATAACGCCCTACACTGTACTATTTCTACGCCTAGGGCGGGAGTGGGCGGCTCCAACGCTTTGATTGGACCAACTTTAAAAATTCTTATCTCGTAAACTATTAGAAATATCCCCAATGTATATTTGCAATTTTTGTTAGTAATAACTTCATCTCCCTTAGATCAAAGCCTTGTTACACTTTATGAAATTCACCCTGTATACAATAGAACCTAATTCCATTTTTTCAAATTCGAATTTCAAATAACTAGTAGGTACTCGAAGTAGGGAATGAAAAGGGACATTGAAAGCTGCTCAAATTCTCGCTTCGAAAATACGCAAATACTATTATTTTGCTGTTTCACCGGGCAAAACTAGTAGCGATTATTTTTTTTCTAATTTTTCGAATTGTCTTACCAAGAAGATTACGCGCATGGCGCAAGGGGCGTCCTCTTCGATTTCCCTGTACACACATCATACCGTAAACTCGAATTCCGGGAACACTGGCGTACGTAGGTTGATCATGGCTCATTGGTCCCTCTATAAGTAAAAACAGGACGAATAATTATTTACTAAACATTACTTATATTTGTCCATCGTTTGAAAATATTGTTTTCTCCTTATTATTATTATCATTTTATAATTCTCGCAGCACTAACCGAGTATATTGGTGTCCGGACATCGGCATATCACAAGATAATGCGATTTTCCCGTTCTAACGTTCTGCAATGCCAGCAACGACCAATCGCGAGGTGCTCTGCATTCACGCATCTCAGCAACGGGTTCGCAAGTTTTCACCAGAGTGAGAGCCTGCAAAGAAAACGAGAATTAATAATTATTAAGAAATTAAAACGACGTTTTTATTTTCCATGAAGAAAATTGGAGAACATAGAAAGAATGTGAAGAAGTCATCCTTATAAATTATTCTTCTAAACAAAAAAAGTAATTCGTGTCGTTAATTCGAGCGACGTAATTTTATTACAATTTTTATTATTCGAAAATCAAGATTAAGGGGAATTATTTGTTCCCGATTTTTGCGATCGTTCGTAAATTCGATTCGATTAAATTCGTATTGCATTTCGCACGGATATTTGCATACGTTATAGTTCGCAAAGCGACGTGACCAATCTTCGTCCGATTTTTCTTTCCGCATCTTCCTCTCTTTCTTTCTTTTTTTTTTAACATTCTTCTTCTTTTTCCCGCTTCCTCGCTCCGATATGCACCAGATATCGATATAATATCGTTCGACTATCTTCGTCGTGCTCGTCCGTCGTCTATTTCCTCATACGTACGAGCCTAGATTAAGGCAATTCTCGGGCACGATAAAACGAAAAAGGAAATAAACAAATAGAAAAAATGTAGAATTTACAGTTCATAAAACGTGCCGCGATTTTGTTCGAGTCGATCCGTAAATCTTATTTTATGGCGTAATCCCCGGTTTCCGTTGATAAATAATAATAAAAAAAACAAATATCGCAATTTATTCTCTCGTTTGACATTGTACCACGATATATATAAATACGCGGATCCTTCGACGTTTCCGCAAACTTTTTCATTCTGTTATCAAAAAATATTGGACGGCAAACCATCCTATTTCTTAGCGAATATCGTTCGAGATATCGTATCGAACGGATACAGTTATTTACTTGTTGATCCAGTTCGTAACTCGGAAATTTTCACCGGTACCTGAAGCAATGCGAGAGACGCATTTCCTGTATTCGTTGCGATTAAATTAGGAAAGTTTATAACGAGAAATGTACAAAATTGCGGGGTGAACCTATTTCAAACTTTAATTGCCCAATCTGTATGGTTAAGGGAGTAAACCACATTAGAGACCGAAAAATATAGCACAGTTTGGGATTTGTTTCAAAGAAAGTAAACAATGTATTGAAATTCGGTAAAAAGGTTCTTATCATTCAAGTATCGAGCAATGTTTATAAATTTTATAGGAGCTGTATTAAACAAAATGGCGGATTTTAAACATTTTCCCAGCTGCGTCTTTTCTTTTTTATTGATGTCTGGTCAAATCCATATAATGGAAAAATATAGCACAGTTTGGGATTTGTTTCAAAGAAAGTAAACAACGTATTGAAATTTGATAAAAAAGTTCTTATTATACAAGTATCGAGTAATGTTTATAAATTTTATCAGAGCTGTATCAAACAAAATGGCGGATTTTTAGCATTTTCCCAACTGCGTCTTTTCTTTTTTATTATTGCCTGGTCAAATCCATATAATGGACAAATATAGCACAGTTTGGGATTTGTTTCAAAGAAACTAAACAACGTATTGAAATTCGGTAAAAAGGTTCTTATTATTCAAGTATCGAGTAATGTTTATAAATTTTATAGGAGCTGTATTAAACAAAATGGCGGATTTTTAGCATTTTCCCAGCTGCGTCTTTTCTTTTTTATTGTTGCCTGGTCAAATCTATAACTGCTGCAATTTCAAAGCTATAATAATGAACCAAAAAGAATTCGATATAGGATGATAACAGTTTCGATATAGGATGATAACAGTTTCGACACTACGTAAGATTGTTTTTTAAATCGTTTATTGTAAAACTGGAGTGTTGCTGAACAAAAATTTCAAAAAAACGCAAAATAAATGTACAACATTTTTTTTTGGTTCACTGTAGCTTTGAATTTGCAGTAGTTATGGGGTCTCTTAATTTAGCTTTTGCGTTGAACACTTAAGGAGGTTTGACATATTCGGAAATCCCTACCTGATCTTCTTTGCTTCAAATTATGATTTCTTCAAAACTATTCAACATTTTTCGATGATTTTTTTTAGTTTTGTTCAGAAAGATGTTATTGATAATTTTGTGTAGGTTTTTAGAGGATATTCGGAATAGACAAATTTTGGGACCGATTGAAAGTCGAAAAACATTGGTTCAAAAAATGTCTATTTTCAATGCACCTTTTTTCAGGAACCGTAAATTCAATTTTTACCATTTTTGTTGTGCGTGTATATTGAAGTGCTATAAACAATGTGTCAAGCCATTTTTTTGATATTTTGTTTCAGAATTGTTTGACAGCATTTGAAATTTTGTTATAATTTTTGGCCACGTTTTTTTAACTTCAAATATATTTTTCTCGAGTCTGAATCGTTTTTTCAAAAAAATGCCTCGACACATCCTTCGTTTGGATGTATGTGTTACGTCAAAAAAAAAATATGCCGATACGATGAGTAGATGTCGAGAAAAGGTACATTGCAGATAAAAAAACCTAATTTTTCAGGCGACACGATTTTCTGAAAAAGTTTGAATTTCTGATGAATTCAACCGCTAACTTAAAAATATTATTTATTAATTTCATGAAATTTGAACCACGTATCAAGAAAGACACTTACTTTCAGAGAACAAAAATTCCCCACCATTTTTCGACTGAAATATGTCGAACCTCTTTACTTTCCATTCCGCTTTGAATATTTTTTCATTGTGCATTTATCTCACTGAACTTCAACTTTGAAGACTCAATCCGAAATATTTAATATCCCACTCCCTCATTTATATTTTAACGTAATATTTCCGCAGATTTCATATCTTTTCCCGCATCAACTCGTCGCGATCGAACGAGATCGCGCTTGAATGAATTTCCAACGGGTCTCGCGATTGTGTCCGCCGCTAATACGCGTGCGCGTGCACGATCGCGATCTTCCCGTCGTGAAAAGAGAATACAACAATTTTTCCTGGTTAATTCCCGCTCGTCTTCCAGCTCGAGACCTCTTATCGATCCCCTAACGTATATATTCGCGATCTGCACACACACACACACGCACACACACACACACACACACACACGCACGCGCGCACACACACACACACACACACGCACACGCACACACACACACACACACACACACACACACACACACACACACACACACACACACACACACACACACACAC
>JAPYZT010004377.1:0-26638 GCA_030522965.1 Tryphoninae sp. A BG-2022a | reverse complement strand
CCCCCCGCCCCGACAAAAACGCACGCGTTTCCCGCCCCCCCCCCCCCGGAGCCATTCTCCCAGATCTCGTGCCATCCCTGCACACGTCATTCGTCGATCCACCTAGTCGTTTTCACCCTTGATCCCCTTGGTTACGTATGGAAAATCATAAATAAAAAAAATTCAAAAAAAAAAAATTCAAAAATGAAACAAAGAAAAAAGCCTGCGCGACGTATAACACACACGCGTGCGGAGACGCGGACGATTACATCGGGTAATGTAACCGCGAACGTCGCTGCGCGCGGCTTATCTCACCTACGCCAGGACACAAAAAACGGAGCAACCGAGGGAAGGAGATAGGAAAGGTTTTTTTTTGTTTTCTTTTTTAAAAAGAGAAAAATTCTTTTTTTTCCCTTCTCTCTTTCTCTCTTTCTCTACCCTCGCTCACCCAATGTCACGCAACTGTTACACGCGTTCCACCCCCTTAACGTTTGTCTTCGACGCTCGTATATCTTTTGGCTCGCGCATAGCTCGTTCCGCGATCAACCGACGCGAATCACTTTTGAATGAAATTTTGAAAGATATTTTTTCAGGCTGTTTCATAAGGTTTTAGGATTTGGGCTTGTGGATTTAAATTTTTGGAAAGTAAGCGATGTTTTTACATTTTTTTTTGAATGACGGTTTAGGTTTACTTTGGGGAAATGTTTGGAGGAGGAAGAAAGGATAGGAGAAAAAAAATGATGATTTTTAGTTTTTAGAAATTTTGATTTGTAAAATTGTTTTTTCTTTTCGGAAGTCTCGATAAATTTATCATAATTAGGTTATTACTTCGTTTTTCCCGCCACTCGCTCTATAAAATTTGTGTAAAAATATTAAATTAACAAAAAAAGCGATGATTTTTTATTTTTAGAAATTTTAATTTCATCGACTTTTTTTCTTATGTCAGTCGCAATTAATTTATCATATTTCCGTTCTCACTTCGTTTATCGCGCCACTCGCTCTATAAAATTTATTTTAAAAAATGGATTAACAAAAAAAAGCGAAGATTTTCCATTTTTAGAAATTTTTATTTCGCCAATTCTTTTTTTATTTTCGTTAGTGGCGATAAATTCATCAAAATTAGGTTATTCCTTCGTTTTTCCCGCCACTCACTCTATAAAATTTGTTAAAAAAATTAAATTAACAAAAAAGCGATGATTTTTAATTTTTAGAAATTTTAATTTCGCCAATTTTTTTTTCTTCAGTCGCGATAAATTTATCATAACTAGGTTGTTACTTCGTTTTTCCCGCCACTCGCTTTATAAAATTTAAAGAAAAAATTGAATTAACAAAAAAGCGATGATTTTTTATATTCAGAAATTTTCGTTTCGCCAATTTTTTTTTCTTTATGTCAGCCGCAATTAGTTTATCATAATTCCATCGTCACTTCGTTTATCATGACACTCGCTCTATAAAATTTTTCAAAAAAATGGATTAACAAAAAAAAGACAATTGTTCATTTTTAGAAATTTTTATTTTACCAATTCTTTTTTCCTTTTCGTTAGTCGCGATAAATTTATCATAATTAAGTTGTTATTTCGTTTTTCCCGTCACTCGCTCTATAAAATTTACCAAAAATAATTGGATTAATAAAAAAAGCGATGATTTTTCATTTTTAGAAATTTTAATTTTACCAATTCTTTTTTCCTTTTCGTTAGTCGCGATAAAATTATCATAATCAGGTTGTCACTTCGTTTTTCCCGCCACTCGCTCAATAAAATTGTTAAAAAAAAATTCATTAACAAAAAAAGAGACAGTTGTTCATTTTTAGAAATTTGTATTCTAGCAATTTTTTTTCTTTTCGTAAGTCGCGATAAATTTATCATAATTTCGTTGTTACTTCCTTTATCGTACCACTTGCTCTATAAAATTTATCAAAAAAGAAAGCGAGTACCTAGACGTATAAAATTGTTGGTCTCGATCTTACAAAAATAATTTTACTTTTTATGACACGTAATAAAACGTCGTCGATGATAAACGAATCGAGGACGAATTTTCATCCCCCCTCCTAACTCCGGCTCTTCCAGTTAATGTTGAAATGCCCCATATAAAAAAAAATATATATATACATACATAAAAAGTTCCCCGTGCGATTTTTCAGCTCTCCTTTTTCTTCCTCTCGCACCCTCTCCCGCGCTTTTCTCTTTTGTGCCTTTTTAATTTTTTTATTTATTTTATCGCTGATGTTGCATACGCCCGATTGGCTGCACGCACGGCACGCACGAATATTTTTGGGGTCAGGATAAAAGGGGTGGGGGTTGGGGGGGGGCAGGCGGGAAGGGCTCGACTGAAACAACGAGACACGCGAATATATAAATATGTAGGTATGCACATATATATTTATATATTATACTTCTTTTATCCGTATAGCTACGTGTATAAATTTCCAAAAAAGTAATAATAATAATAATAATGATATGTATATATTTTTTTTTATTTGAAAGTATCCAAGATCTTTGTCACGAATAATAATATTAATATACCTATATCTATCTATATACATATAAAAAAAATATTATTATTCAAAAATTTCAAAGATCTTTGTCACGAATCATAATAATAATATACCTATATCTATCTATATATATATAAAAAAAAATATTTTTATTCAAAAGTATCCAAGATCTTTGTCACAAGTAAAAGAGAGAGAAAGCGAGGGGCGGTTCATTTGAATTCATAAATCATAGAAGGAGCATCCGTCTCGCGACGAGGACTGAGAGAGAGAGAGAGAGAGAGAGAGAAAGAGAGAGAGAGAGAGAGAAAGAGAGAGAGAAAGAGAGAGAGAGAGAGAGAGAGTAGGAGGATCTCTACCCAGGTTCTTTCCTTATACAGCAAGCACAAGAGTCGTGAGATGGAGTACGACGAGAGAGGCCAAGTTTTCCAAGACTTTGACCGAGCACGTTATCCATTTTAATAGATCCTCCACGCTCAGCTCCATCTTAAATTCTTCTTCTTCTTTCTTCTTTCTTGTACTTATTCTTTCATTTTTCTCTCTCTCTCTCTCTGTCTCTCTCTCTCTCTTTCTTTCCTACACAGATATCACCATTTCATCATATAATAGCGCAAGGAAGAAGGTTATCTACTCTACTTGAATCGCGACCGGGACTCCTATAGATCAGCCTTGGTCGCGTGAGGAGTGCTAGATGAAGAGAGGTGGAAGAGGGGGGGGGGATGAGAAGGAGCTCACGCGACTTCCCCCAGTCATCCAATTTGTACTAAACCGTATAAGCGGAAGCTTGATATAGCTATATACGTTATGACACGAGACCAACGTCTTACAAGAAGCCGTTTACATACCTATTACATATCTACATAACATATATATATATATATATATATATATATATATATGTATATATATGTATAAATGGGAAAAAGATATATATATATATATATATATATATATATATATATATGTATCTTTTTCCCATTTATATATTTTACATGTATAAATATATATATATTTATTTATGTGTACATATATATAGAGGGTGAATTTCATAAAGTGTAAAACTGGCTTCATTCTAAGGTAGATGGGATCATTATAAACAAAAGTTGCCAATATACATTGGAGATATTTTTAATAGTTTACGAGATATGAAAATTTAAAGTTGGTCCAATCAGAGCACGCCGAGAAGCGTTGGCGCCGCCCAATCCCGCCCTAGGCGTAGACATAGCACAGTGTAGAGCGTCACATTGAGAATTGCAAGATTCAAAGCAGTCAATTTTATTTATTATATTATTACGCAGTCATTTTTATTTTTCGGGCATTGACTGCTCCGAATTTTGCTGAGCGCGCCGACAAGCGTTGGCGCCGCCCACTCTCCGCCCTAGTAGCCAATGCCCGAGAATAAAAAATGACTGCGTAATAATATAATAAATAAAATTGACTGCTTTGAATTTTTCAATCTCAAACATAACGACCTACACTGTGCTATCTCTGCGACTAGGGCGGGGAGTGGGTGGCGCCAACGCTTCTCGGCACGCTCTGATTGGACCAATTTTAAAAATTGATATCTCGTAAACTATTCAAAATATCCCTAATGTATATTTGCAACTTTTGTTTATAATGATGCCCTCTACCTTAGAAAAAAAACCTGTGACTCCTTACGAAATTCACCCTGTATATGTAAGTCATATAAATGAGAAAAAAAGCGTATAATGTTCGGGCGCAATCACATTTCTTTCATCCACCGTACTTTTTTTTCACTAGTATAACGTTTCTTATCCGACGCGTTGCTCTCGTGTTGCACGAGATCGATCGAAATTCAAGAATCCGATGATACGGAAGTAAATTAATTCGAGGGACGAAAATGTCCGATCGAGCCGGAATCTCGTTACACATTTTGTACGAAAAGAATTTATAATATATTTTAAAATTAATGAAAACAAAAAATTAATAATGAGCATTTTCCTTAATTTTGATGTCGATCGAAAACGTCAGTTTTTTTTTTTAATAACAATAGTAATAATGCCAAATTTAAACGACTCAAAAATTCAAAACCACAATGTTAAATACCGCGACGAAAAAAAAAGAATTTAAAAAACGTAACAGAAAAAAAAACAAAAAAAAATCACCATAAAATTTCGACAATCGTTCCCAAGTCGTACTCGAGGGCGTTCTCTCCTGGCACCGGGAGAACTATTTCGCCTTGTCACACGTTGGACAAGACGATAATGTTCGTTTTATCGAAGTCACGTATCGACCCCCCGGGGTCGGCCCTTTTCCTTTTCCTACGATCGGGCCCTACGTACCTACATTCCCTCCCCCAACTCCCACCTATCTCTATGGCACTCTCGACGAGAACCGCCTCGTAAAATACACCGCGTTCCGTTAGTTCTCGCCTCAAAATATACTTAAGACAAGAACTATAAAAAAAAACCATACACACACATACACACACATACACCATCCCCCACCTTGGAAATAAAATAAAGAAAAAAGTTAGGAAAATGAGTGAAGATTATGCGAGAAGGCGACCGAGTGTCTCCAACTCCCGGCGTTTCCCAGTTTGTACGACGACGACGGTTTATGTATAGAAGAACGAAAAAAAAACACTAAAAAAAAAATAAAATAAAACGAACCTCATACATATATAGCTAACTCCTCTGCTATGGATATCATATCGTCTCTCGCCAAAAGCTTGGCTCTCTCGTTTCAACCCCCATCCTCCACCCCCACCCCCTTCGCCTCCTTCGCCCTCTATCGTACCGACCACCTATCCTTTCTGTATATATCTGAAAACCGCATCTCACCGTGAGGGGTGTTCTAGAGCGGGCTTTTCCCGGGCAAGAGAGCCAAAGCCGAGAATGCGTCGCGACGACGTCGTCGTCGACGGCGACGATGCTGTAGAAATCGATATATACATATATATATATGTATGTGTGTGTATATAGGTTATAACGTCCGTGAGTTGCTGGCTTCCATCCCGACTACCGCAGTCTCACCCCCCACCCCTCTTTCTCTCGTTTCAACCCCCAACATTGCACATCGGCTCGCCAGGAGGGTGCGAGAGTCTCTTTACCCTCCCCCTAGCGGCAAAAAGTCGTGATTGAAATGATGAAAATTAAAACAAGAGCGATAAGAGCGGGTCAACGGGGAACGGTGCCAAATCCGTAAAACTTGTGGCTTTACTGTACATATAGTATGTATATACTACGTATATACACTTGATTTTCTGTATATACGTAGGTGTGTAGACTTATGTACGTGCGGGGATAAATTTATCAGCTGTTTAGTGCAGCGAGAGTGCTTTTGGCGTATGTTCGTGAGGAGATGAGTTAGTGTCTGTATTAGTGACTTTGATCAATTTTTAGTTGTACGGAGTGAGAAGATGCGAGAGTGGGTAAGGTCAGTGTGTGCATCGGTGTTTTAGTGATTTGGAGGAGCTGCACTATCCATGTTCGTAAAGTGTGTGTTTCGGTCCTTTGATGAACGTAAGTGTCAGGGTTAGTTTGAATTTTAGTGTTAATTTGTATTGTTGGAGGTACTGGCTTTAGTTCTAGTGGGCTCGTGTGTGGAAGTTTCACTATTGGGGTGGGTTTGGGTTTGTATTAATGTTAGTGATTGTTTGAGTGTCAGTGTTAATTTATGCGGTAGGACTTCTGTTAGTTTGTGTGCGCAAGCTTCAGTGCCAGTTGGGCATGAGTATTAGTGTCGCTGTCACTTTTTCGATGAGCGTAAGTGTCTTGTGTTCCTTCGAGTTTTAGTGTCAATTCCTAAGTTTAAACTTTCGTTAATTCTTCGATAAGTTTTTGTTTCATCACAAGTGCGCGTAAGTGTTCGTGTTAGTGTCAGTGTCAGTGTTCCTTCGAATCGTAGTGTTAATTTACACACCTGCGTCAATTCTGTCACGTGTACAAATCGAAGTGTGACCGAGCAGGAGTATTAGTGTCACTGTCACTTTCTCGGGTGCTTTCACCACCAGTGCACATAAGTTCGTGTTAGTGTCAGTGTTCCTTCGAATCTCAGTGTCAATCTACGCACGCGCGTCAATTCTGTTACGTGTACAAGTCCCAGTGCCAGTGAGCACGAGCGTTACTGTCACTGTCACTTTCTCGACGAGCATAAGTGTCTTCTATTCCTTCGATTTTTAGTGTCAATTCCCAATTTAATACTTCCATCAATTCTTCCATAACTATTCATTTCATTACAAGTGCGTATAAATGTTCGTATTAGTGTCACTATCAGCGTTCCTTCGAATCTCAGTATCAATTTACGCATCTGCGTTATTTCTGTCACCTATACAAATCCTAGTGCGACTGCGCACGACTATTACTGTCACTTTCACTTTCTCAACGACCATAAGTGCCTCGCGTTCCTTCAACTTTCAGGGTTAATTTCCATACGACTATCCATATCGATTTTCGCCTGACCCCAAGTGTCAATGACCCAATGACTTTCAATGCACCTAAGTGTTTACACCAAGCATCGCTCTAACAGTACACTCCTGCAACAGTCAATGTCACCAACCGCGTCACTATCTTTATCAAATTCCATGAATATATTGATGAGTGTTCTGTGCATAGCTCTAAGTGTCGGTGTCAGTGCAAAGTAGGCTAGTACTTTCATATTGCATAAATCCAAGCCCCCGCCCCCTCCCCACCCCTTACACACATACATGCAAATGAGAAATTGTCATCGTTATACCTCCATATATTCGTGCACTTATGCGCATGCATAAGTATTTATATATTTGCATGTACATAGGCAATGTAAGCTCAAGCAGAGAGAGAGACAGAGAGAGAGAAAGAGACGACACCAAGTTTACAGCGCCTGGTACAAAAATGACCCATCCTCGACATCTCGAAATGGTGATGGCGTCCACGGTGCCCGTGGGACCCGCACGCTTTTCTCGTGTACTCCCCCCCCCCCAGTCGCGATAAAACGAGATATTTATGTTCCAACGTGGAAAATTTTCAACTCGAGTACCACGTTTGTAACGATTTCATGCTCGTTTGTAATGTCGAAATCGGGGACGCTCTCTCTCTCTCTCTCTCTCTCTCTCTCTCACACATATAGACACACACCCGAGCGCCACCAGTGACCGACGTGGGAATACATAGAGCCATTACGTATATACAGGGTAATAGTCGCTACGCGTTACGTGACAATTCTGCATTGCGAAATATATAGGCGCGGTCGCATATACGAACCGAAACTACGACCGATATTGCATTTCGTTTTTAATCGAGGGAAAATCGTCGGGATTTTGCGCGGGGTGAAAATTTTTCTGTGTTTCTTTTTTTTGTTTTGTTTTCTATTCGTAGCAACCGTAGGCGTTTTTTTGGGGGCGTGGTAAACCGGGCGACCGTATGACGGGTTATATTGGCTATCGCGCGGCTTTAAATCGGTTTTGAAAAATTGATGTCATTGGTTAGAGGGAAACGTGTCCGGGTGTTTGAAAATTTTTTTTTTTTGCTTTTTTCTCTGTCGGTCGTCGAACACCCGCGACAATTTTTTTATTCGTTCTACGAGAATTTTTCACCCCTCGGGGTACGAGAAATTCGTATAAGGGTTGTTACCATTTCTCGTGATTCTTACGTATGGTCGTAGGGAGGAAAAAAAATAGATGTATAAAATTGTCGAGTTGTTTTTCTTGTCTCGTCCCGCGGGACGGAGGAAAGAAGGGAAAGAGTCTTTCTCGATGGCTGACGCACCCTTAAAACGCGCGTGCTGGACGAGGGTCGCACGAAGACGAAGAAACGAAACGCGAGTTTCGTTCCCGATGGCTTCGACGACTCCGATGGAGAAAAAGACGAATCGGGAATGAAAAATAGAAGTTTTTTTCTTTTTTGTATTATTATTATTCTTTGCCACCCCCCTCCCCTCGGAAAACCCCGTAGGCACGAGGCTGCCTCGTCGAGGAAGAGAAAGGCCCTTTCCCAAATGGACTTCCGGGTAACGCGTGTTTATTTTTTAAGCTGGGCCAATTTTTGATAAGAGTTCTCCCAGGTCCAAGGACAACAGAGGGTTGAAAACGTTTTCTAACGGTCGCGTTGAAAAAAATCGTCACATTACACGAGAATGGGATTTTCAACCCTCGCGACACACACTTGCTCTTCCTTTCTCTCGAGAAACGAAAAAATATCGAAACGTCATTGAAACATAATTTTAAAAAATAACAATAACAATAATTTTTCGAAAGTAAATCTGAAATTTTGATTTTGTGTTCTTTTAATTAATTAATTTGCGAAACTAAACGTGAAATTAATTTGGATAACTCTCAATCGTAGATAAGCCGGAAAAGTTGGGAACTATTTTTAGGATTGAAAAAGAGGAAAGAACAAAAACATAGAAACGTAAACTATAAAAAGATTAGAGATAAAAAAGGGGGGGGGGGTTAGAATGCAAATGTATTTTTGTACGAGGGATGAAAGGGTGGAGGGGGTTGCGTCTCTCGAATCTCGAACGTTAACGAAAATAGTTCGTGTATTTCGGGAAAATTGGGGAAAGGTCGAATGTTCTACGAGGATTTCGTCCGATTCCATTCAGAAATGCGATTATAAGATGAATTAGTGGAATTTGATGAATATTTTCGTATATTTTTGAACGTTTCGATTTTAGCAGGTTAATGATTGTCGAGATAAAATAATATTTTTCGATTATGGAACAAACTTTATTTCGATGTAATTCGATCGCCCTTAAAATTCTCTACACGTTTATAAATCTAGAGCTCGATGCTCGTCGCGCCATCTTAATTTTGGCAATTTTCGTCGAGGAAACTTTCGCTGCGGTGAAAATTTCATCTAAAGCGATTTTAATCTGCTAAAAACAGCTATGTGATTCCAGATTTTGCTCGAGACAAGATTTATACGAGCAATCGAGAAATAATAATTTCGTCGATTGGGGGAGAAAATAGCAAAATTTAAATAAATATACAATAACTTTGTAATTTTTTATTTTGTTTTACAAAATTTATTCAAAAATCAAAAATTCGAAATTTTGTCGATTAAGAGAGAAATTAGGGGAAGAAAATAGAAAAATTAAAATAAAAATACAATAATTTCGTAATTCTTGATTTTGTTTTACAACATTTATTCAAAAATCAAAAATTCGATATTTTGTCGATTAAGAGAGAAATTACGGGAAGAAAATAGCAAAATTGGAATAAAAATACAATAACTTCATAATTCTTGATTTTGTTTTACAAAATTTATTCAAAAATCAAAAATTCGAAATTTTGTCGATTAAGAGAGAAATTAGGGAAAGAAAATATCAAAATTTAAATAAAAATACAATAATTTCGTAATTTTTGATTTTGTTTTACAAAATTTATTCAAAAATCAAAAATTCGAAATTTTGTCGATTAAGAGAGAAATTAGGGGAAGAAAATAGCAAAATTGAAATAAAAATACAATAATTTCGTAATTCTTGATTTTGTTTTACAAAATATATTCAAAGATCAGAAATTCGAAATTTCGTTGATTGAGAGAAAAATTAGGGAAAGAAAATAGTAAAATTTAAATAAATATACAATAACTTTGTAATTCTTGATTTTGTTTTACAAAATTTATTCAGAAATCAAAAATTCAAAATTTCGTCGGTTAAGAGAGAAATTAGGGCAAGAAAATAGCAAAATTGAAATAAAAATACAATAAGTTCATAATTCTTAATTTTCTTTTACAAAATTTATTCAAAAATCAAAAATTCCAAATTTCATATTTCGTCGATAAAGATAAAAATTAGGGAAACAAAGTATTAAAACATAAATCAAAATACGATAGCTTCATACTTCCAAATCTTTCTTTGCAAACTTTATTCAAAAATTCAAAATTTTGTCTATTACAAGAAAAAACAGTAAACAAAAAAAACCATAAAATACAAACAAAAATGCGATAAATCATCTCGCTTATCATCACCAACGGAAAAGAGTCAAAAGTAATTCCTCCCAACGAAAAAAAAAGTCAGAAGAAACGGAAAGTTGTAATGACGATAATCCTCGGACACTCGTTGTTTGGCACGTTCGCGAGCCGAGAAAAAGGAACTCACCAATAAGGGATGATCGAGAGAAAGAGAAAGACATAAGGGTAGGGGGTTGATACGTTTGGGCAAAGACATCGGTCTAACGCTTCAAGAACATGAAATACCACACGATCTTAGGTGGTTCGAGGAAGGGCAATCGAGAGGACGGAGGAAGTGAAGTGGGGGTTGGTCGGGGGGATGAAAGTCTTCAGGATCGAGGGAAGTAAAGAGAAAAGGGAGCGTACAGTAGACGTACTGGAGTGGTAGCACGAACTAGGGAGGAAAACGGTAAACGCGAGCGATGCGCGTATGTAACATCGAGGGTTGAAATCGCACCACCCTCCTCCCTTTCCCCCTCCTCCGACTCAAAGAGATTGACGAGAGAGCTGCAGACGCGGATCAATTAAGATGATGGAGCGTCGACGAATCGTGTGTGCGCAACGAGAATCATTGATTCAACACCGGGGGAGCAAGTTCGTGTTGTACTTGTGCTGCTAAGCCGCCAAGGGTGCATTGGATTGCAGAGAGAGAGAGAGAGAGAGTGAGAGAGGCTGGTAAAGCAGTAGAAGCAGGGGCAAAGGGGAGGAACGGGTTTAAGGGTGGGATGGAAAAGGAATTCGTTTTCTAACTACGCGAGAAATTTCTCCGAGTTGCCGTAACTTCTCCATCTCTCCCTCACTCTCTCTCTCTCTCTCTCTGTCTCTCTACGGTCTGAGCAAGGGAGATTGGCAACTCACACGTTATCAAAACTATATAGATTAGACCATTAAAGCCAAGCGCAAAATCAATTATTTTAAAATATTCAAATGTAATTATCGGAGAATATTTTAACAGTACGGTATATTTCGCGGGGAATTATCGATTCTTCCTTTAATATTCTAGATATTTTTGTAGCGGCGGAGATGCCCATCGATAAGCTCATAAATGATAAGCGAAAGAGATTATTATTGGCGCGTCTATCCTACTACCTCGCGACGTTCCAATTCGCGAAGTCTTTGAACTTGTCGCGCTCGAGCTTTATGACAAGACAGATCCGTGTCCGATAATATGACAAGATTTTCCTTTTTTGTTTTTTTAATTATTATTTTTTTTTGTGAAGATACATTCGAATTTAATTAGTTAGTATTAGGGAGATAATATTGTCGATCGAGGGTGAACAAAAATGTGAGGATGAATTAATTAGAATTATTTTTTTCATCGGATTTTACAAAATTGTAAATTTTTGTTAATTTGTTTCATTTTTGGTTCGATAAGCAATTCATGCGATAATTATACGTATATAATAGTGAAGAATTTCATACATATCTGCAGTATAAATATTTGTATGTACGACGTGTATAGGTATTTATTAGAGAAAAAATACGCGTATGTCGGAATTTACATGCGTACGTATACAGGGTGAATTTCATAAAGTATAAAACAGGCTTCATTGTAAGGTAGATGGGATGATTACAAACAAAAGTTGCAAATATACATTGGGGATATTTTTAATAATTTACGCGATATCGATTGTTAAAGTTGGTCCAATCAGAGCGCGCCCAGAAGTGTTGGAACCGCCCACTCCCGCTCTACCTGCGGAGTAGCACGGTGTAGGATGTTACATTTGGAGTTGCTAAATTCAGAGCAGTTAGTTTTAGTTATTATATTATTACCCACTCATTTTTTATTTCTCGGGCATTGGTTATTAGGGCGGAAAGTGGGCGGCCCCCACGCCTCTCGGTGCGCTCGGTAAAATTCAGAGCAATCAATACCCGAGAAATAAAAATGACTGCGTAATAATATAATAAATAAAATTGATCGCTCTCCATTTTGCAACCCCAAATGTAACGCCCTACACTGTACTATCTCTACGACTAGGGCGGGAGTGGGCAGTTCCAACGCTTCTCAGCACGCTCTGATTGGACCAACTTTAAACTTTCATATCTCGTAAACTATTAAAAATATCCCCAATGTATATTTGCAATTTTCGTTTGTAATGATCTCATCTACCTTAGAATGAAGCCTGTTTTACACTTTATGAAATTCACCCTGTATATATACAGGGTGAATTGCGTAAGGGGTACCATCCGGGATTTCAAGGTAGATGGGCACAGTACGAACAAAAGTTGCAAATAAACATTAGGGATATTGTCATGCCAATATTGATATGCCAATAAGCGTTAAAGCTGCCCACCTCCACCCCCACCCTAGCCATAGACATAGTATAGATTAGGGCGTTACATTTAGGTTTACAACATTCAGAGCAGTCAATTAGATTGCTTGTATTTTTCCGCAGTCATTTTTTTTTCTCGAGCATGGGCGCTCTGATTGGTCCGATTTAAAAAATTAATATTTCGTAAATTATTAACAATATTCCTAATGTTTATTTGCAACTTTTGTTCGTACTGTGTCCATCTACCTTGAAATCCCGGATGGTACCCCTTACGCAATTCACCCTGTATATATATATATATATATATATGTAAACATGAATTCTATCGAGCTGGAATTTCGATAGCAGCGGGCACGATTCACCAGTCGTTTTAGAAGCAATAAATGTTACGAAATTTACGAGTATATCGCGAGAGTCCTGTATAACCCAGTCGTCAATCACCAGACGTGAAAATTTCATGGACAAACTCGAAAGCTCTCGAGTGGGGTGGGTGTACGTGTGGGGTCTCACCATGGGCCAGTGGTAGAGAACATATACGACCCTCCTCCGAGCTTTATAGCTCCCGTCACTATTTCTCTTTCTGTTCTTCTCCTTCTTCATTTTATCTTCTCTCTCTCTCTCTCTTTCTCTCCCTCTCTTTCTCTCTTCGTCCGCTGTACGAGATTTTATGGATTTTTCTTTCTTTCCCAGTTCGAGTATGAAACGTTTTTGTATTTCGATATGGTATATGCCAGTGTATAAAACTGGGCGGTGTCGAAATGCCGGTAAATGAAACGAATTTCATTTTCTCGCGGGGTAATTTTCATTTTTTTTCTCGTTTGGATCGTTTTTTTTGTTTTTAAAGATCCTTTGTTGCATTTCTCTACTCTCGATCGTTATCCATAAAAAATTGAACAGCGTCCTATTCGCATTAAACGAAAAAATTTCTCACTCAAAAACACCGGAAAAACCTCTAACGCAAATTTTCGTTAATCTCACTCGTATAAAAAATCCGAAAGTTAATTATCAAATCAATCCCGAGTGTACACATACATATACATTAATTACTTCAACTATCTTTAGAATTCACTCGTACTGTAGGAACTTTTCGACCAATTATGCGAATCGGTCGCATCTTCTAATAATTTCATAATTTCGCGGTTTATTTCAAGATGGCGCGAGCCACCGAGTCGTAATTACGACGTTATCATTGAGATAGAGCTGATTGAACGAACCGTTGCATCTCGTTTACAATTATAAATAATAAACGCTGATTTCAAATATATCCATGGACGAAGGAAAGCTGGATATCAAGCGGAGAAAAGGGTGATCGAGCGTGCCTGACGTACGTCGAGAGATTGAATGGAACAACGGGTTCTGCCAAGTTCAGACCGCAGCGTCAATCCATAGATTGATCGATATATATATATATATATATATATATATATATATATGTAGACGTGTGTGTGTGTGTGTGTGTGTGTGTGTGCGTGCGTATAGATATGGATGGGTAATTCGTCGCGGCTGGTTGCAATAAATCACCTCCATACAGTCCCATGAATTCCGGTCGCTAGACGTCACGCACTGGCGGCATTATCGAACAAGACGTGTATATATGGTGTATGGAGTGTAGGAAGGGCAAGGGGGCGGGGGCTAGCACGCGTAAGTTAGAGGGTAATACGTACATCGACGTAGAGTGCACTTGTCATTAACGAGGTTCGACATATTCCAGCGTCAAAAAATGCATTTTTTTTCTATTTTTTTCCTGACAGTACACGTCTTTCTTGATACGTGGTTCAAATTTTATGGAATTTTGAGCAGTGGAAGTGTGTTAAATAATTTATTGAAGTTGGGGTTTGAATTCATTAGACGTTCAAACTTTTTCGGAAAATTGTGTTTCTTGGAAAATTGTTTTTTCAAATGCAATGTAGCTTTTCTTGAAAACTGCTCATATTTTTTGTTTTTGACGTAACAAGGACATTCAAAGGAAGGATGTATCGAGATATTTTGTTGAACAAACGATTCAGACACGAGGAAAATATATTTGAAGATAAAAAAACTTGAAAAATTTTAACAAAATTTCAAAACGACGCCAAAAAATTCTGAAACAAAATATCGAAAAAATGGCGTGATATATTGTTTATAACAGTTTAATATACACGCGCAACAAAAATGGCCAGAATCGAACGTACGGTTCTTGGGAAAAGGTACATTGAAAATTTGTCTTTTTTGAACCAATGTTCTTCGACTTTCAATTGTTCCCAAAATTTTTCTATTTCGAATATCCTCAAAAACTCTACACAAAATTGTCAATAAAATCTTTCTGAACAAAACTAAAAAAAAACATCGAAAATTGTTGAATAGTTTTGAAGAAATCTCAATTCGAAACAAAGAAGATCAAATCGAAGCTTCTTAATACGTCGAACCCCCTTAATGGTGCTACGGTTTTGATAAAATTCTCAAATTGCCATCGTTTTTTACAATTATGTTTTTTTTAATTATTGAAATATCTCGATTTTTTAAACTATTTGATTGCACGGTAATAAAATTTTAATCGCAGCATCGACGATACGAGCTTGAGAAAGCGGGACACACAGGGAACGAAGAGATTGCCTTAACGTAATTCTCGATCGTCCGAGACATATTTTTGTCTTAATTCCGGTGACATTTTCGTAAATCAATTTTATCGTAACACGTGTGAAATATTGGACGGCGTTTCGTAGAATGCATTTTTTTTATGTTCTCCACTTCTGTGTATATACAAGGTGAATCGCATAAAGTGTCGCACAGAGAATTCTGAGAGAATTCGGTAGATGAGGCCATTACAAACAAAAATTGCAAATAAACATTAGGGATATTGTTAATAATTTAGGAGATATAAATATTTAAAGTTGATCCAATCAGAGCGCACCGAGAAGCGTTGAACCCGCCCACCCCCATCTAGTCGTAGATATAGCATAGATTAGGGCGTTACATTTGGGTTTGCAAAATGCACAGCAGTCAATTAGATTGCTTGAATTTTTCCGCAGTCATTTTTTTTCTCGGACATTGGCTACTCTGAATTTTGCCCAACGTGCCGACAACCGTTGAAGTCACCTACCCCCCACCTAATCCAGAGCAGCCAATGCCCGAGAAAAAAAAATGACTGCGGAAAAATACAATCAATCTGATTGACTGCTCTGAATTTTGCAAATCCAAATGTAACGCAATAATCTATGCTATATCTACGGCTAGTGTGGGGGTCGAGGTGGGCAGCTTCAACGCTTATTGGCACGCTGGGCTAAATTCAGAGCAACCAATGACTGCGAAAAAAAATTGACTGCTCTGAATATAACAAATCCAAATGTAACGCCATAATCTATGCTATATCTACGGTTAGATGGAGGTGGGCGGCTTCAACGCTTCTCGGCGCGCTCTGATTGGACCAACTTTAAATATTTATATCTCCTAAATTATTAACAATATCGATAATGTTTATTTGCAACTTTTGTTTGTAATGGCCTCATCTACTTCAGAATTCACTGTGCGACACTTTATACAGTCCACGCTGTATATATATATATATATTCGTTCCGTAGAAGATATATGTATATACATATATATATACAGGGTGAATTGCGTAAAGGGTGCCAGTCGGCATTTCAAGGTAGATGGGCTCATTACGAACAAAAGTTGCAAATAAACATTAGGGATATTATTAATAAGTTACGAGATATAAATTCTTTAAATCGAACCAATCAGAGCGCGTCGAGAAGCGTTGAAGCCACCCACTCCCACCCTAGCCGTAGATATAGCATAGATTAGGGCATTACATTTGGGTTTGCAAAATTCACAGCAGTCAATTAGATTCCTTGTATTTTTCCGCAGTCATTTTTTTCTCGGACATTCGCTGCTGTGAATGTTGCAAATCCAAATGTAACGCCCGAATTTATGCAATATCTACGACTAGTGTGGGGGTCGAGGTGGACAGCTTCAACGCTTATTGGCACGCTGGGCTAAATTCCGAGCAACCAATGATCGCGAACCAAAATGACTGCGTACTAATACAATCAATAAATTTGACTGCTCTGAATATGACAAATCTAAATGTAAAGCCTTAATCTATGCTATAACTACGGCTAGGGGGAGAGTGGGCGGGTACAACGCTTCTCGGCGCGCTCTGATTGGACCAACTTTAAATATTTATATCTTCTAAATTATTAACAATATCGATAATGTTTATTTGCAACTTTTGTTTGTAATGACCTCATCTACTTCAGAATTCGCTGTGCGACACCTTATGCGATTCACGCTGTATATATATATTTGTTCCCTAGAAGATATATGTATATACATATATATATATGAAGAGAAAGAGAGGGAGAGACTGTATGGATATAAATAGTACAATATTGAGAGAGTTTGCGAGAATCGTGCATAAATCTCAGCGAGGGACATCTCGCGCGTATACCAAATTTCGTGGCGTGGAGAAAAAGAGAAAGAGGAGGGTGGACTGTACATAAATCCCTCGTTATTATAGAGCGCGAATTGTTCCAGTATTTCATTTTTCGAAACCATACCCCTGGCCTGCTACAGACGTATAGATATATAAATATTTCTTCGTAATAAGCGCGACGGAAATATGATACATGAAATTCGTTTATATCTCCTGGTTTTTTAAAACCGACGACGGTTAAACGAATGAGGAATCATCGCTAATCGGTTGAAGAAAAAATTATTATTAATGTCCCATTAAAAAAAATTAATAACATCGAAATTCGTTATAGGAAAATAAATTTCAATTTTTTAAAATTGTAAATGAAAAATGAAAATTGATTGTAATACATGAGCGAATGTTTGAATTAATTGGTAGATCGGTTAATCGACTTTCGATAAATTTCTGTTTTTTTCTCAGGAAACAAAAAAAAATGAAAATTATTCGATTTTGTAATTTTTAAATTAAATTCGTTTATATCTCCTGGTCTTTTAAAACCGACGACGGTTAAACGAATGAGAAATCATCGCTCATCGGTTGAAGAAGGAATTATTATTAATGTCCCATTAAGAAAAATTAATAACATCGAAATTCGTTATAGGAAAATAAATTTCAATTTTTTTTTAATTGTAAATGAAAAATGAAAATTGATTGTAATAAATGAGCGAATGTTTGAATTAATTGGTAGATCGGTTAATCGACTTTCGATAAATTTCTGTTTTTTTCTCAGGAAACAAAAAAAAATGAAAATTATTCGGTTTTGTAATTTTTTAAATTAAATTCGTTATATCTCCTGGTTTTTTAAAACCGACGATGCTTAAACGAATGAGAAATCGTCGCTAATCGGTTAAAGAAGGAATTATTATTAATGTCCCATTAAAAAAAATTAATAACATCAAAATTCGTTATAGGAAAATAAATTTCAATTTTTTTTAATTGTAAATGAAAAATGAAAATTGATTGTAATACATGAACGAATGTTTGAATCAATTGGGAAATCGGTTCATCGACTTTCGATAAATTACTGTTTTTTTTCTTAGAAAACAAAAAAAAAATGAAAATTATTCGATTTTATAATTTTTTGGTTCTTTCGGAATTCTTTTGCAACGAGCATTATAAATAGGAAATTTGATGCAGGAACGAATATGATATCTGCGTTCTCGTTTTTTTTACAAATTTTTCGTTAAAAGATAAAAAATCGTGGAAATTTTTATCTTTTAGCTTTTAATCGTGAAATTGGAGAATCGAAACGAAATGGTCAATCCCATATTCATGTTTTATGCGAAGTGTCATTACACGTTACAGCCGCAATCGCATCAAATATCTTTGGAGTTTGTTGCCCTTAATTCGAATTTGGACTGTTTTGAATAATTTCATGGTTTATTTTAAATTTGTGACAACGTTGGTATTTTAATTCGACGGTTGTTCGGTCCTCGCAGGAAGTCGATCAGTTTCATATAATTCTTAATCCTATCGAAAAATTCTCGATTCAGATCCGCATAATAAATGGCTGTAATATTTTAACGCTGTGACGTCCGCCGATTCTTCGGTTCCGAATAATATAATATCATAGAGAGAGACAAAAAGCGAGAGAGAGAGAGAGAGAGAAAGAGAGAGAGAGAGAGAGAGAGAGAGAGAGAGAGAAATGGAGAAAAAGGGAGGGAATGAGCGGGAGGACTGTCACGGAAAGCTGAATGAAAAGGGGCCATCGACCGTTAAAATTATCCAATTACCGCTCGGAAAATCCTTTTAAGAATAAATTCCATTTGATAATTTGATTCCCACGAATAAAAACGGATTATCGGCTTTCATAGAAGTGGGATTGCGAAATGGGAGAGAAAAAAAAGAAAAAAAAAATGTACGTACGAAAAGCCGCACGTAAATGACGTGCGGGTAAAATGGAGATGGAAATATTTTTTCGAGGGAACGCGCGCTCTTGGTTTTCTCTCTCTCTCCCTCTATGCGCGATGACTGTCGCTGTTCGGACGTTCGATCGGTTAACAGCGCATGTCCCTCTTTCTCTTTCCTCTCTCACTAGCTCTCTCCCTCGATAGCGCAATTCCGTATGCACTATGAAAAAATGCGACAGTGATAGACTAGTCTTATATACCCGAAATCTATAAAAAAATCTATTCAATTTTATTAATTGTCAATTCGAGCTTGTTCTCTTTCTAATAAATTTTCTAAAAATTCGTTCGAATTAATTACGGAAAATAATTTGGAGCATTAAACAAAGAGGAAGGAAAAAAATTGCATCGTCCTGTATTTTGTGTACAGAAGGTAGGAGAGGAGGGCATTGTCGCGGAGGAAACGAGACAGCTTGACGGAAGAAGCTCCCGGTGGGAAGGTGGCGGCGGCGACGGCGGGAGAAAGACGATGCGGGGGAGGGGGAGGGCGTGGGAGAGCAAGAGGGGATATGTCTCACTGCGCCGCTGTGGTTGAAATTCGCAGTTCACAGTCGGATCTCACACAGCGTTGCCATATTCGAGCAACGCGTTGCTGACTAATCGCTTTTAATTTCGCAAAGGTAAAGTTTTATTTTGCGCACAAATGTATACGGGCGCGTATAGATTTCGAGCATTGACTTCGTCATCACTGTGACTCCATCATCTGGCAGTACCTCGACCCACGACGCAACGTGCCAAAAAAACAACAACACAAGGTAGGACATAACGACCGAGCAACAGCGGCGGAGAGTCGGTGAGTAGCGTCGTTGGTGGTGCGTCGTGGAAGCTCCGGTGAAAGAAGGTACGTCCCCTACGCGCACGAGTTGCCGCCACGCGGTGAAAACGCGAACTAGAGCGTGTTCGAGGGTTGTTGGTAGGGTCATCGACTGATGGTACAGTGATTGGCCACTTTAGAAGCGGTAAATCAGAGTGATTGGGACGGCAAACGACCGAAAATACAGCCATTGACAGTTTACTCGTAAAATAGGGCTGGGGCGTAGAAAAACCCATGACAAACACAGTGATTGGCCATCGAGTGACTGACTGGCACAGAGATTGGCAAACGAAGCGGTAGGAAAATAGGGCTGATGCGTAGAAAACAGCGTGAAAAACACAGTGATTGGCCATCGAGTGGTTGGCCGGCACAGAGATTGGCTAACGAAGCGGTAGGAAAAGGGATGGGTCGCATAGACGACCTAAAAAAAACAGTGTGTCAACCGCGTAAGAGGCGACCGGTACAGTCATTGGCACACGAGTGACTTGGCCTATTCACGAATACAGTTTATCGTACTGAAGCAACCCAATTAGTAACGGTAAACCGGTTAGTTGCTGAAACGTACAATAAAGTCTTTATTATATGCCTGGTGGTTTATTATAGCGATTATCCCTATGCACATTGGCCCCTGTACCGATAACAACTTCACAAACTGTCACGATTAAATATTTGAAGCTTGTTTGTGCAGTCGCTAAATCGGCTTAACCGAGCCATTGACTGCGCCAATCAGCTC
Source organism: Tryphoninae sp. A BG-2022a (assembly GCA_030522965.1). Taxonomy (NCBI): domain Eukaryota; kingdom Metazoa; phylum Arthropoda; class Insecta; order Hymenoptera; family Ichneumonidae; species Tryphoninae sp. A BG-2022a. Next base: position 6,096 of record JAPYZT010004377.1, on the reverse strand, counting down.
AAAGTGATGCGAAAGCTCCCTTCGTCACGTTCGGCACTTCAAACAATTTTTTCAAACTTCTCGTTAACGTCGCAAAACAACCGAACAATGCTCTTTTCTCCCCTTTTTCCAACATTGACAACAAAATATTATATTTTGTATTCCTAAGCCTCGATCGGATATTCTCTATTTTATTTATCATCGTGACAAAAAAAAACAGAAAACAAAATATTTCAATCCTCCGGAAACGACTCAAGCAGATATTACAGGTTTTTCCTTACCGACCGTCGGTACATCAAACCCCACCCACCATGAAAATACTGCTTTGGAAAAATATTGGGGTAAAACAGCCTCGAGGTTAACGAAACTCGTTCGCACGTGTTACGTTTGATCTTGGCACGAGTAAAAGTCTGACGGAGTCACGTTAGATCCAAGCCGAGACTTCTTCCTGTCTGCTGACATCTCGCAACCGGGCCGCCACGCCACCGTGAAAAGGAAACGGGAAATTGCCAGGGTGGAGGAAGAAAGATAGCGACAGGGTGGAAAAGGGGATGTAATGGACAAGAGGGCGACGGCGTACCACGTGAGAATCCACTGGAAGGGATCGTTAGTGAAAAGGGTCGAAGGACCTTTTGGTCCCGCGCAAAGGGTTTTGTCTCTTTGAAATTCCATATATTCCGCTACATACATACAAACACACATAAATTTCTAGCTACGTTTACCAGTGAACTTTTGTTCCTGACAGGTGAACTTTCGTCCAACTTTCACGAAAATTCACTAATGTTCTAATCGAGATCATTGTTACGCGTATCCTTCTCTCAATCGCAATCATCTTTAATTCAATGTCACATCTCAGTTTAGCTCAAAATTAACATTTAAACCGGAAATCGAATTTACCATTAGTGCAAACCAACTTATATTTACATTCTACCTTAAACTAACCCCAAATATTTATTTCCTAGTGCGAATATCAATAAATATAAATTCTGTTATTGACAATTTTTAATCAAATTAAATAAAAATATATTATTATAATAAATTTATCAAATACTTTAAAAGACAATGAAAACATTTACGAGAATAAATTTGTATGTAGATTTTAAATTGCCAACGTATATAACACGTGCAAACATAGCTAAAAATATATTTTTGACGAATTTACGATATAACCTAAAAAGTGGAGAATATATTTACGGTTTCGTTATAAAACAGGTAGCCTTGTGCGGACTCGTCGTGTTATGAAACAAAGGCACGAACGAGTAGATATAGGGTTGATGTTCCATCCCGAGAGATGAGGCAGAGAGTCAGGCATTCGACAAGTTCGTGCCCACACGACTAAGCAACATATATATATATACCTATACATATATATAAATATGTATGTACGTATAAAAGTCTGGACATTGGTCAGGCCACGAGTGGTTGGGCACATCGAGCAATATCTTAGAATAAGTAGCGAGAGAGTAAGAAGAAGAAGAAGAGGTAGAAGGGAGATCGCGCGTAGTCACGAGCTTTTCGCGACGTAGAAGCGCGTTTAGTCGCGAGTTACGCGCGCACGACTAAGCCCGCGGCTCGCTTATAAATTCTCCACCCTGACCTCGGCGAACAAACGCGGCAAGAATTCAAAGCGTTGAGAATCTTGGTGCGGCGCGTGTATCTCCTCCGATATAATTTTAACGCTTCTGGCATCAAGTGCGACGAATTTTAATCGAATCAAACCTCATCGTCGGTTTCCGGTATTTTTTAACGACCCTAGGATCAACGCCTCGTTACGTCGAACCCCACGAGGTTTGAATTTTAATCCCGTTATTAAAATTATTATTATTATTATTACTATTACTATTATTATTGCTCGCCATCAAAAAAAAAAATATCGGCAAATCGACGAGAACGAGAATTGCCATCGATAATATTAATAATGATAATAATAGTATTATCAATGTTATTGTTGATGGCTACAATTGATATTAATATAATATTATAATATTATATTAATAATATAATATAATGTTATTATTATTGGTATAGCTATATTATATTATTATATTATATTATATTATATTATATTATCTTATATTATATTATATTATATTATATTATATTATATTATATTATATTATATTATATTATATTATATTATGTTATATTATATTATATTACATTATATTACATTGAATTATATTAATATATTGTAATAATATTATTGATGGCAATATTCGTTCGCGCCGATTTAATTTTTGTTTTCAAATCGTCGTCATTGCGGCACGAGATAGGATTATAAACCCAATGATATCGATATTATCGCGCGAGTTTCGCACCTATCAAACCCACGATGGGGACCAGAAAAGTATATTGTTTCGAGTGTTATCGTGTAGGGACACCGTGTATAATTTTATACGATAGGACGAAGAGAAAGACAGTGAGATAGTAGGGAGAGGATTGAACAGGGGTCGGAGGAAGGAATGAGGGGGTAATCATGATCGGTGAAACGTGACACGAGACCGGATTAATACGAGGTTCGGTAAATATTTGTTGGTGCATGCTTCTCTGTTCTTCTACCCGCAAAGCCCCACCCCTCACCAACATTCGCTCTTGTCATCGCGAGCATCAAGGCCTGAAGTGGTTTTGGCCTCGTCGTTGTACCGTATTCTCGTTACGATCGAAAGAGAGACAAACACATATACCGGAGACAAACAGACGTGTACGTATAGTAATGGAAGAGGGAGGGGGGGCAGGGAGGGGGAGAGGGAGAGGCTCTATTGTACTATAGTACAGTAATGATACGGTAATTGGCCACGCGTGCAAATGCTAGAGAATAAAAAAAAATACAGTCATTGCGATAAATTGTAGTTTACAATAATTATATCAAAACTTCCATAATTCTGAAATATTGTTTTTTTTTTTTTTTTTTTTTTTAAAAATTTTTTAATTTTTTTTAATTATTTTATTTTTCGGAAAAATATTCTTGTATAGATTTTACCAAACAGAGATATTGATAAATAAACAGTTCGATAACGCAAATTAAAAAACAAATATTACGAATAAAACAATTAATGATAAAATTAAACAAATTTTCATCGACGAGTGTGATTGAAAAATTTCGAACGCAACGTTTGATAATACAATTTTGATCGTTCATTAACGAATAAAAGAAGAAAAAAAAAACGGAAACGATATTACGAAGCGTTCGTCACGGTGACTCTCATCATTTCCAAGATGAACTCGTCGTTTTTTTCCCTTCCCAAGACGTAGGTTCTCGATTCCCTCTAATGTTGGTTCATTTTTTGTTTCTGTCGTGTATTTTTTTCCTCGTTCCTAAAGTCTGCCAATGACTGTCGTCGGTTGGCCAATAACTGTGTCGAACTCCGGCCAGTAAAGGGTCGAGGCTAGAGTCGAGTGCAAGAATCGCTTCGAGCTCTGTTCGCCCTCGAAAAACAGGAGGAGCGAGCAAGCGAGAGAGATATGAAGAGAGCTCGGTCGATGGAAGCTCCTCGTACGTTTGCTATGTATCCCGGACTAGTTACGAAGAGGGAAAACGCGCATACATACAGAGGAGGTAGGCCCTGGGGTAGCGCGAGGAGGAGGCAACGCCAGAAACCAGGCTTGAGCTCATTAGTGCAAAGGGGGTTGTACAAGCGTATAAATAATCTTCCGTGTGATATATGATCCCTCTTTGGGAGCATCTCCATCTCTCTCTCTCTCCCCCCTCTCTAGGTCCCTCTCTCTTCCTCTCCCTTCCCCCGCCCTAGGTCTCTCTCTCTGTTCTTCTCTCCCCCTCCCCCCTCTCTATGCTTCTCTCTCTCTCTCGCCCCTGCCTCCCTCTCTAGGTCTCTTCCTCTCACTCTCTCTAGGACTCTCCCTTTACCCCCCCCCCTTCCTCCTCCCCCCTCCCTCTCACACGACGATGACTCTGAATTTTTTTTCTCCTTGCTCCCCCCTTTTTAAACCACCATTCTCGAGGATTTTTCCTCTTCGCGTGTATACACGTTTCGCATCAATCGTCAGACGTCCCGACGATTATCATCATCATCATCATCATCATCGATTAAGCTACGGATTAATTGAGATGGAACAGTAAAAAAGAGAAAGAGGAAAAGGGAGCTGGGAGGAATGGAAAGAGAGATATTTTAACCCCGTTGGTATTATATATTTCGCTCTTTGACCTTTTGGCCCTCTCTTCATTTATTCGCGTCAGACGCAGACACGTGGGGGGCCCCACCCTCGGTTTCAAACGCTCACCGCCTAACAATTTCTTGCGAAGCAATCGAATAAGCTCATGATCGATAGCTACCGAAGCTTAGTTATATATCCACGGATATTTCTACCACGATTCAGGGGGGAGAAGAGGGGAGGAGAGAGAACTTTGCCGAGGTCGGAATTCTTTAACCTTCTTGTTAAATTATTTTGTATATCACGCCGGTTACAGAAGGTCTTTCGTGTATGAGATTAAGTACGACCTGTCTAATGATAAAATTATCGTCGATCGTCTGTCTAAATTTTCGAACGAGCATTCGTATACGTTGTGAAAATGTCAACGGCAACCATTTTTTTTTTCTTTTTTTTTTTTTTTATAGATTTCTCATTAAATTTGTTTAATGATATCGCGCATGCGCGGTAGGTTTGTGGCGAAGTTGTTACGAGATATCGCGTAATGAGATCGTTAGAATTATTTAAAAGCTTGATATCGTCGAGGTTATTGCATAATTGTTTTGAACACAAAGAAAAATCGATCGATGAACGTATATGACGTTTTAATTTATCGAAAGTTCAATTAGGTGGGAGTACGAAATATTCGTGTCAGACATGTTTGTATGACGGATATGTGTTCATCGATGTTACATTCATCCCGAGATTCTGTGGAATATTCGTATGAAAATTTGACGTAACAGACGGTGAAAAAAGGAAAATTGTGACGAACGAATTAAAATGTTCGAATTTTTTCGTTTTGTTAATCTTGACATTTGTTTCATTAATTTGTATCGTTTATTCGTTTCTTGTATTATTTACAAGACGAGATAATCTTTTGTTTTTATGAAATAAGATCTAATTAATTAATTATTATTAATCGATATTTTTTTCTAATTATTAATTTCTTATAAAATTTTGAATTATCGAGGGAAGGAAAGGGCAATTTTTTTAATCACATATCATGGACGATGTTTTCATCGAATTATTATTTATCAAGATAAAAATATCAACAATCATCTGTGACAAAAAAATTATTTTTATCTCATAGATAAAAATATTAATTAGACAAAAATGTTGTCTAATTATTAATTAGATAAAAATATAAACAATGATAAAAGTATCAACAATGACCCGCAATGAAAAACAATATTTTTATCTAATTATTAATTAAGGAGATAAAAATATTAATAATGATTCACGATAAAAAAGATTGTTTATCTAATTATTAAATAGATGAAAATATTAATTAGACAAAAATGTTATCTAATCATTAATTAGATAAAAATATGAACAACGATCTGTGATAATAAAAATTGTCATCCCTCGCTCGCTCATTAATTCGAAATTTTACAAGAAACAAAGCATCGAATAATCGAATAATTTATCCTGCGTCAATAAACGTTTGCACCGTTACGTTTGTAATGCGTTTGTCTGCGTCGCGTCTGCGGTTTGCTCGTGTTTGTCGGTCGAGCGTGTATCGAGAGCCTCGTGGCTAATCGCTCGTGCGCATTGTTCGAATAATGATTGAAACGCGTCTCTCGCGTCGCGCGCGATTCACCATGCAGAAGAGTGTGGGGCGACGGGGCATCGATCAATCTATTCGCACCTACGTGTCGCGACAAAAAAAAACAAAATTGAAAAAAAGAATACACACGGAAAATTGTTTTTCACTCGCAACGAAACCAGTTTAATATTATCCCCTCGTTTGCATAACCGTAGGTAATGTGCGTATTAGGTATGGCGCGTTGCGTGAATGGAGAAAATGCATCTTGAATTGCTTTTTACTAATGCCACAACGCCTAGCCTTTGCCGCTATTTGCTTAACGGCCCACGCCCATATACATATATATACAAAGGAAGATATATGTAATATATTATATTATATTATACTATATTATATTATAATATATTATACTATATTATATTATA
>JAPYZT010004376.1:0-15712 GCA_030522965.1 Tryphoninae sp. A BG-2022a | reverse complement strand
GCGCGCGCAAATATGTAGGTAGGGTAGAGGGATACTTACCAAGGCTTGGAGATTATGCAAATGCATTAACGTAAACCGAGACAGGTGATGCGGTCGCGGGGATTACTTCAACTATCTGTTACATAGAGAGTGAGAGAGACGCGCGTATTGTAGCTCCAGCACGTTGTGCCAAGCAAATTTAAGCGTTGAACCGAGGCTTTTGCATCGGATTCGACCTCGATCTCTCGGAGTCGAGCAATAGACGAGAGATTATCGAGCAAAAGCTCCGCTCGAATCCCGAATTGAGAAATGGCAATGTTCGATTTTGTCTCCGGTAAAAAACGATGGGTTAAGCAAACGAACCGCAAGAAGAAAAAAAAATACCGTTAATAGATTAGAGAAAAACAGGAGCGAATTAGCGTTATCGATGTCTAGTACGATCTTGCCGCGGGCGCACAGTTCTGACGAGGATATTTTTCGTTTATTTTTACAATCTTGGCATATCAAGTATTGGCACAAGAATTTCGATGAGTGAATTAATTTAATGTAAAGAACGTTTTATGTTTTTTTAAGGAAACTTGGGGCGAAGCAGGATGAAATTAGGGGTATGTGTGTATGTGTGTGTGAGAGAGGGAAGTTGGCTCCATTCGTGAAGAAATCGCGGTGATTCGACGAAGTTCGTAGAATACACGCCATCTGAACGAGAGAGGGGGTGGGGGGGGGGGTGGTGGCAGAGAGAAAGATCGAAAAATAAAGCGAATAAGCGAAAATTCTCGTGAAAACTCGGTATGCTAACGACCCGAAGTTCTTTTCGTGCTTGTGGGTGTTCGATGGTGGTAGTAGGAGGGCGGTATAAGTACTCGACTGCTGGAGTTCCTCTTAACTTGAATATCTATACGAGGGGGTCGAATATTTACCCGATAATCGAGCGCTGTGGTTTGCACTGGGTTTTCAAGCGATCGCATCGGACTCCCCTTCGCGAGCGCGAAAAGCTCGTTCATCATCGTGAGTTGCGGGACTCTCTTATACCCTTCTCTCTCTCTCTCTCTGTCCCTCTCTCTGTTTCTCTTTCTCGCTTTCTCTCTTCTCCTCAACGGATCGAGCTAAAACCACGAACAGAGCCCTCGAGGTTTGCCGATTTTGCGATTATACCGACAAGCAGCACGACTGTTAGCCGCAAGAAATTCAAGCCGGCATACCACGGTGGATATCCGCTTTGTTAATTAAGAATCCGTTTGCCCGGAATTCGATCATCATTAAGACAACGAAACTTCTCGCAGTTGGCTTTTGTTTTTCCTTCGTATTATTGATATTCAAGAGAGGGAGAGGGAGTGAGGGAGAGAGGGAGGGAGAGAGGGTGGGAGAGAGGGAGAGAGAGAGAGACTTCCAAATAACGAGGGTTAATTCGACGATTGAATTAGAGTCATTAAATTATACCATTAAAATACTAATTGGTAGTATTTAATTATTCAATTAAATTCTCGACGGGAATTAATTAATTATACGAATGAGAGAAAAAATTCTTAAATAACGACAGTCCTAACGTTGCAAGAAAATTCAATTACTCCTCGAAGCTCATCAATTTTTTTTTCCTTCTCGTATCGCAATCGTTTCAACCAACCGTACGATTTGAAGTTTTTTTTTTTTTTTTTTCGTCAGCATCGGTTAGCGCGAATATTTTTCGCTAACGATTCAAAAAAATATAGTGGAATAAGCATGGATGGTAGTTGTTCGGAATAGCAAGGGAAAAACTTTCATGGAGTTGGCGGAAGTGGGGTAGAGAGAGGGGAGGGTGAAGGACTTTACAGTCGTTGCCGACTTTGCGAAGACGCGATATTCGGTATAATGAGACAGAAGACGTTCGTGCGGTGTGGTGTTTGTGTCAAAAGGGTTTTCTATTCGAATGGGGAAGCTCGAGATAGATCCTCTTTGCATGTCTGAGTGCGCAAGCTTCAGCTCGGGACTCACGCCGCGATAAGTAACGAATTCGATAAGTAACGAAGATACGACGTAGCGAATAACACGAATAACCGTGCGCGCTCGAAAGAGAGAGAGAGAGAGAGAGAGAGAGAGAGATAGAGAGAGAGAGAGAAAGAGAGAGAGAAAGAGAGAGAGAGAGAGATAGAAACGCTGGAGAGAGCCAAAAGAGCTAGGCGAGAGTCGGAACGAAATTGAGGATTTCCCAAGCAGTTTGCGGCGTCAGCACGAAAGCTCGATATAGCTGGTGTGCTTTCACCGCTTTCGACTCGCTTTCATCGTCGTCCTCGTCGTTTCTCTGGCTTCCGCGCGCAACTTTGCCATTCCTCGTTTTCGCAGCTTCTCCCAGGCACAGAGATTTCATATCTATACGGGTACACGCCGACCACTTTCCACGTAGCGTTGTCATCGACGCTTTTTCCAGCGTATATAAACCCGCCAATCGCTAAATTGCCACCCGCGACTCGTTTTCTCTATCTCTCTCTCTTGACCTCCCACCCTCGTCCCATCGCGATAACGTACGTGTCACGAAGGAATGAAAAATTTCTTTCGTGAATTAAAATTGTCTCTCTAGGAAAGCTTCGCGACGAATAAAAAAAAAAATAAAACGCATGAACTAACAAACATTTCAAAACTCATTACAATATTTCCATATCAGCGAGCTTGTGATAATTCAATAATGTTTCCGTGTCATTGCTTTCTACGATGCGAGTTTCAAGGATTAATTCGGATACAATTTCCTTCGTTGCCTCGAGCGTCGATTCTCTATCATGGAAATATTTCAACGTATTATTGAAATATTCAGCTCGGAGATACAACGCACACAATTTCTTCGAGTAAAATCGCCACATATATATATATATATATATATATATATGTGTGTGTGTGTGTGTGTGTGTGTGTGTGTGTGTGTATGTGTGTGGCGCTTTTACTCGAATATATTACTATATATATATATACTATTACTATATTACTATATTACTATATTACTATATATATATATGGCGCTTTTACTCGAAGAAATTGTGTGCGTTGTATGCGCGATGAATGTATAATATATATATATATATTCATCGTTCGTAATATTATCATAGCTCGAACGAAGTGTACAATATCCGATATAAGGAAAATCTCACGTGCAACGCAAACAGCGTGATATAAACAATGCGCAAAATTTACGGGCCGAGATGAGCCGGAGGTTGTGAAAACGGGCGCTCCTGATATTTTGCGTAGCGTCGCGGTCAATTTATCGTCGAAATCAAAACGCGTATCGTCGCGCGGCAAGCCATAAAGTAAATACGTTTCTGAATATAGCAAGGACGAAAATCCTTTTACCTCGTACTCACGTATATATCGTGTATATACATTCGTCCTGTGTACACATATGAAGAAGCTGAGTGGGGGTGTGAGTTTCTAATACTCCGTCGCAAGAATAGAACGTTCGGACTATATGGGTTTTACGCCAAGGGGATCGAATGTATCGTCACTCGTACATACCGGACTCAGACTCTTGTGTATTTTCGTAGGATTCATCATCTCTGTATACACATTGCACGAAGAAATTCCCATCGGATCTCGATGGTTTTGCGCATCGTGACACACACACATGGTAGTGTCCTGGCGAGTGTCAGTGATAACTCGGTGTGAATTCGAGCGACCATCCGATGGCCATCTTCGGTGACAAGCTCGAGGACTGTCTCGTACCTGTCTCATACGTATATAAGTACATCATTTTACTTCTGTATATACGAATATATACAAATATACACATACACGTACATATGGAAATATATATATGCATATATATATATATTTGCATATATTGTCATGATTATTAATATTTATTTACTTATTATTATTGTTATTATTATTATATTATTATATACAATATTAATATATTATGATATAATAATTATAAAATATATCATATATAATTAACATTACATAACAATATATTGTTATTATTATTATTAATATATTGTTATGTAACATGTAATATATAATTAATATTATATAATAATATATTGCTATAATTATTGTAATAATATTGTAATAATATATATTTCTTATTATTATTATTATTATTATTATTATATTATTATATAATATATAATATATAATTAATGTCATATAATAATATATTGTTATTATTATTGAAAAAATATTGGTATCATTATATTATTATATTATTGTATATATTTAATATAATGATACGAATATATATTATTACAATGATAATAATAATGTATTATTTATATCATTATTATTGTTGTAATAATATTATACATACACATATATATATATATATATATATACCTGGATACGTTGAGAATGATACAGTGTACCGTAGGAAGCTATTGTATAGCTACGTTAAAACACAGCACTGCTCAGCGGGGAAGCGCATCGTCGTCTTCCTCGTCATCCTTGTGCGCGTCGTTGTCCTGGGTTCTTTGTTCCAAGTCAATTTCACGTGTACACAGTACACGGTGAGGGAAAGTACGGACGAGACCACGGGAGAGATTTCGAGCAGATGAGATATATGTGCCTGTGTCCGTGTGTGTGTGTGGGTGGGTGCGTGTTTGTGTGTACATATTATATTGAGTGGAGATGCGCGGGTTTGTGTATGTATAGGATAAGGATGGAACAAGCAATGTTGTACATAGACAGAACGGATGACCTGCCGATAAAGCCCGCTCGACTTGGAAACTTGTTGTGCTCACTTCCACCTTCCTAGGGACGTCGTTATGCCAAGTCGTTGAGGTATGGCTTATATATACAATAGATACGTCCTTATATATATATATATATATATATATATATATGTATATATATATGTACATATACACGCGTGTGTTTATATTATACGATGGGATGATCCTCAGGACGAATATGCGCAGGGTTAAAGCTTTGGAAGGGAAACGCGTTGAGTGTATAATAGGACACATCCGTGGCAAAAGGAGCAATCACGAAGAACGAACGATGAGGTATGTTTAGTTATATACAAAACTTAGGACGCACTATGTGTACCTCGCTCGTTTCTACGTAGACCGTGATTATGCCCTTGGCGACTCATTTAAAGTTGTGGAGGGTTTCGAGCCGAGCTGAGAGGGCCCCTCTCGAAAGACGGTAGGGTGAATAGTGCCCTGTTATCGCAGTGCCATCTTCGTGACTGGAGGGGGGAGGGGGGAGGGGGGGGGGGTGTTATACACAAAGTGTACTCGTAGCATCGTTACCGTAGGAGAAGAAAAGAGGGAGAAAGGGGTGCAAACTTTGCATAATTGTCGTACAAATCTCATAATTATCATTCCCAACGGAAAGTTTGATAATTTATGCCGTGGGCGCTCGAAATTCGTATCGCATTTTGCTTATATTCTTAGTCGAAGTAAATCAATAAACTATTTTCTGACTTCGTAACGACGTTACACGAGGAATATTCTTTCGGTGGTGTTTCATTCGTTCCAAGTTTGTGCGGAAGATGACGAAAGGATTATATGAACTATTCGACCCTTTCCATCAACGGTGTTGAATAGCCTTGGATTAAATTCCAGGTAAATCCTTCCATCTTGTAATCTACGCGCGAGTTCGACGAAGTTGCCAAGCGCGTTAATTTCCTCGTTACAAAACTTTTGCTCTTACGATTGATGATTTTCGTTTCGTTGTATTAAAATGCCTTTCATGAGCCTGAAATTTGGAGAAAAGGGAGAGAGAACGCGTTGTTGATGTTGGGGACTTTTTGGCATCGTGAAACACGACGTGTTCCTTACGCGAGAAGTAGTTCTGCAATGTTATAGTCGGACATGTCGATGTTTCAGTAGTATAGCTCAACGTACAGACCGTGCGATCTTCGCTCGTAGTTACAGCCGTCGCTTCTCGCATTACACGTATCTGTATGTATCTCTCTCTCTCTCTCTCTCTCTCTCTCTCTCTCTCTCTCTCTCTCTATATATATATATATATATATATATATATATATATATATATATAGATATATATATATATATATAGAGAGAGAGAGAGAGAGAGTATATATATATATACATATACGATATAAATACAATATATATACAGCGATCAGCGATGTCGCCGGTGAAGGAAATGCGGGTGGATAAAGCCCTCCATCTCTCGGTGCGGTGTTTCCACATTGTGCGGTCTGAACTCGAGAGTCAGCGAAAGAGAGACGGAGAGCGAGAAGATAGAGGCTGCTTTCGCTGAAACATTCTCGCCGAAGCCCTTCGTGAATAATGTCTGCGTCATCTTGCGCAGCATGTGATTTTCTTATACTCGGTTACGGGGTAAGGGAGAGACAGAGAGAATTCCCCTTGTATCCGTACGTAGTCGAGGCGAGAGAGTTATAGATGTACCGAGAAGGCCCCACAAACTTTGTTCACGAAATATTCCAGTTTGAGCGTTCAGTCAACGATGTAATTGCGGTTGCAATGTTCTACTGCACGGTGAGAGAAAATTCGTCGGTATGTTAGAGTAGTTTCGCGGATCCGTGGATTAGTCGTGATATAACAGCGATTACGGAACGTATAGTCGAGAAATAATGAATTTTTACATATCGCGAGATCGATATTTTCATCGAGTGAAATTGTAATTTGTAAATTGGTCTCACGGGCTTTGTGATTCGTGTTGAAATTGTCGGGAGAGATGGGAGGAAAGCTGATTCGTTCATTTTTCTTTTGTCGGAAGACTTTTTTTTTTATTATCGCGTTTCGCATCCTTATTTCGGACAATATTATTCTCAAACTGGAATTACTCGATTTATCAAAACTAGAGCGGCTCGTAGATGCAACAGAGCGTCGGAGTGAAAAATATCGCCCCGGTTGGCATGGGAGAGCAATTCTCGAATTCTGATATACAACGAATCGCTCGGCGAGACAAGCCATGGCACAAACATCACAGAACCCTAGCCCTCTCCCATCTCCTCTCCTTCCTTCTTTTTCTTCCATGATAATGAAATTTCCAAGTTTACGGAGCAAATCGTGACCCGGGGGCATTACAACGGGAGAGAGAGAACACTAAAGCGGCAACGTGAATTCACTCGAGACTTAGAACTGTGCAAAGTTTGCTCGCTATAGATAGAGCGGGAGAGAAAGAGAGAGGCAGAGTTACGTTAGAGGATCCGCACACGGTTCTTTACGGAGCGAATTGCCAGCGGGAAATCACGGCACGTAGAAACAAGTTTCGAAGTGCGGGAATAAAATTTCACGAGAGGCAGACATCTTTTTTTACTCACTCCTTCTATCTCCCTTCCTCCCTTTCCGCCACCTCTCTCTCTCTCTCTCTCTCTCTCTCTCTCTCTCGCTCTCCCACTCGCCAGTTCTCTATTTAATTTTATCTTTTGATATCTGCATTTGGCTTTCGCTCGGTTTATCTTCCACTTCGGAGACCAATAATCCACAGATTGCGCGATGGTCAATATTTTACGCATGCTAGTGCTTTACGCGAATTTCTCGAAAGCTCATAACGTCCCGATGGACGTCGAGGTTATTTTTTTTATTATTCAATTTCTTTTCGCCCTTTCGCGTTTTTTCATTTTACAACCAATTTTTTACTGCACTTTAGCTTCGTGTTTCCGTGATTCGCCCGACCACGTGACGAATTTATAATCGAGTTATCGTTCCTATCTCTGTATCACATTTATGAACAATGCAAAATCAACGATCGTACAGCTGACTTTCGCGAAGTCGGATGCTCCATCGAGGGAATCGTAGAGATTTTATTAGTAAGAATAATTTTTCGTTATTGCCAATACGTTCTTCAAATTTGCGTATTCGTCCAGGCTCGTTCGATTAAAAATATCGTACAACGCTGGATGAAAAATCCATCGCAATCCAAAATTTATCCATCGCATCTGAATTTTTCAATAATAATTTTTTCAGGTTGAAAGAAAAGTTGGGAGTTTGAAAATTCTGAGTCACTAATCTTCGCGTCGACTCCAGAGGAGACTTCTGTTTTCCCTATCTTTGGCTTACGCCTTTCCATCGTGAACGAATGTCCCGATACTTTGTCTTCTCGCCAACTTTGCCTTTCACCCCTCTCTCGCGCTCTCTCGTTGTTTTTTTCTTTCTCTTTTTCCTCACCGATACCTTATCCGGATTAGGACCCGAGCCACGAAGTAAAGTGCGAGAGATAGGTAATATACCTAGATTATATGTGCGCGAACGAAAACGATGGAAGATCGGTAGAAACGTCGTACGAATAAAAATCCATCCTAGATCGGTCCAAGCATTATTTATAGACCGGCATGTCACGCGACACGATGCATAAAAAACAATGCACTGCGTATATACTTTACGATGTTTGATTTTACGTTGCGATGGTTCGTTCGAAAGTCTCGTTCAAGATTTTACGAGTGAAGAACCAAGCCGAGGTAAAGCGCCGCATATTTGTAATGCAAGTTGTTTTTCAATACCGAGGGAAAGATACGATACTTTTATAAACGATATAATATTACACGCTTCGATTACATTTCATCAAACGAAATCTATGCGAGTTATTAAAACATCATCGAACCGATATTTCCGATATAAAAAATCGGAATGCGATACAGTAGTTAATGTAGAAAAAAAGATTTCATCCCGCAACGTTATATGAGTGAAGCCGAGGCATTCGCCCAATTTTTTTTATCACTTTCCATCGACTTTTTTTTTGGTTACTTTTTTTGTCTCTTCCTCTCGTTCGTTCGGGGGTTTTCCGCGCTCGACACGGTAACCGATAGATCAGGAGGAAATGGGTCAAAGTGCCGAAAAAGAATGGGTTATCGAGCGTGTCCTCGTCGTCTTCTTCTTCCTCTTCACTCCTTCCTCCCTCTCCCACTTCGTCCTCGTACTCCTTCTTCCTCTTCTTCTTCGTTCACATCCGGTTCGTTCGTCTTCCACGTCGTCGAGGGCCTCGAGGCACAAGCTGCTTTTCGCGTAGTCGATAGATCGTCTTAAGTGCCCCTAGACGTCATACTACCCTTCTTCTTGTTCTTCTTCTTCTTCCTCCTGTTTGCCTCAAGGTTATTATGCGGCAAAGACTGCAGTCGTGAGCTGCGAGCTATTCCCCTATCCCCGTAGAATTGGCCTGCAGCTCTACTTCTTACTCCTCTTCTTCATTCCCCATTTCTTTTTTTTTCCTTTCTATTCCTTTCTTTATCATCACACCGTCATATTTCAGTTTGTCTTGAAAGGAGGAGGCTGCACTGCAAGTTTTGCCTTTCTCCTACGACGTAGCAGACACCACGTTCGCTCGCTCCATTATCATCAATAACATTTTAGTAATTAATTAAAATTATTTTACCAGCAAAACTTCATGATAGATGTGCTTACCATTTTCTAGTCTCTCACTTTATTAAGAAAATCCAAGCGCGCGGACAAAAATTCATTATCCCTTTTTTTTTTTTTCTTTAACATTCATCAATCCCGTTGTAATTAATTTAGAGAAATACGCGTCGAGAACGACCCGTGGTAAAACGGTACGAGCTTTCATGCTCCGGAAGTAACGCAAAGAGAATGATGATATTATACCGCACTATGCTTCAGTTTCTCCATCTGGCTTTCTTCAGCGGCGTCACAAGCCACGGCTGACTATGCCCGACCGTTACTACTTGCTCCAGTAGAAAAGCTTTGCTTCCCTGTCCACTGTCTTTCTCGCATCGTCATTCTAGCCTCGTACCCATTACACGTGTACCATACATTCCTCTCGTCTTCAACGTCTACCATCTCCTTCACATCTTTATCATACACACACACACACGTATATATATATATCACAGCTTTTCTCTCCTCATTTTACGACATTCTCTCTCTTTCTCACCGCCTGAATTTCTCTTCCGTTTTGCCGAGAGTGACTGCTGGTATTCACAGTTCTACCATTTGTACAAGTGAGTCATGCAAATGCACCGTTTTATCTCGACGATACGTTTCTCTCAACATCGTGTACTCGCCATACTTCACCAACGTCGAAGCGCCTCGTCTTGAATATTATCGTACGTACACCGAGGAATATAAGCATCGAGCATTCTCAATCTTCCGTCGACCTTATGCTCACAAAGAAATGAAATAACTTCGCGTTGACCTTACAATGGAATTCCATCAGAATATTTCATCATTTCATTTTGAAGACTCGTTTCGATTTATTTAGTTTTGAGATAAAGAGAATTGGGGAGTGGGAATGATAGGGCGAGGGAAAGGTCTCAATTTCTTCAATGTGAAATTTATTGCGGTGTTTCAACGTCTCAAAGCGTGGTAGAGTGACAATCTTATCCCTCGTATCTATGTTCCACTTCTCTCTCTCTCGTTCTATCGCTCAGGTTCACCTTCGACACACTCCATCGGTACTCACGACACGAGATTGTTTATACTGTATATAGGCCAAACACTCCAAAGGTTCTAAAGAGGGCTTTTGGCACACCGATCGAGAATTCCCACGGCGCTAGAGAACCTCGACGATGCTATATAACGGGGTCTGGAGGGGCCTCGGTATCATTGTGGTATTACAGAGAAAGTGAGACGGCAAATGGATAGAGAGGGAGAAGGAGGAGGAGAAAGAGAGCCATTCTCATCGTGGGATATATCTTCTCTCGCGACTCCTCAATGTCGACATTTTATTGCGCCGCCACACGCCCCCACATTCCCCATTTATACTTTCTTCCTCTCGGCTGCTCTCCTCTTCGAAAGGATCCTCGTCGTTTTTTTCCCTTCACCCCCTCCTCCTCCATCTCTCTTTCTTTTTCTTCTTCTTCTTCATCTTCTTTTTATTACCACACTCGCTTTTTCGGGAGTAATCGTTTTTTCTATCGAGTAGGCGTAACAGAGTCTCGTTTATTCATTGATAAATTCATGACTTAGAATCGTGGTAGATGAGAATCTTACCCGGAGGATAAAAAAATATGCGATCGTCATTTTATGAAACTCTGCTCGATTCTAACGTTCGTTTCACCTGGGAGAGATGGAAATCGAATGGGAAATAAAGAAAAATCGAATATAATTTCGCCTCGCTCGAATCGTCAGACAAGCGATGTCGTTTAGGAGTGACAGAGGTCGTTTGTCCCGGATAACAATGGACTTTGCGGAAACCCTTAACAGACCCGATGAAATCGTCTTCGTGGTTGGTCACGCGTTTAAATACAAACTTGGCGAATGACGTAGTGTGCTCGTGAATGCGACGTTGTACACATACAGTACCGAGAGAAGGCAAGCTCCGAGATTAATTGTTGCACGCTCCGGAGATTCTTGTTTGCCGAGTGTCGTACCACTAGTGCCTCACATAAATATATATATAGCTCCTCGTTCATAAACGCAATCTCTAAAACACTTTTCCGTGATAATAATCGCAACTGTAAAGTAATTAAAACCGTAACGAAGAAGTTTTCTCTCCTGGTCGTTATCGTCCCAAAAATTGCGAATGAATTTTTTCCGCCAAACTTTATTTCGGTCTCGTCGTTTACGCGTTACGGTAAATTGAAAATCGAGTGTTTGTCGACACGAGGTAAATGCAAAAAGTTCGACGTCTGTTGGTCGCTCGTCCCGTAAGCAAAAAAAAAGGAAGAAAATAAAGAAGAAAACCCTTTCCCCGTGTCCACTCGCTCGCTTTCACATCTCGCGACAATGACCTCATCGAGTTTTGGACCTTGCGCGCGAAAGATTTTAGCCCGGGGCTGAGTTACCCCTGTCGCGATCTCGACACGACGTGACTCCAATGCAAAGCTCTCCTTAATGCACGAACTTTCGTCAACCGAAAATCCCACCGCCTGGATTTCTCGCTATTTTCGCGGCGTTCGACCGCACCGTTTCTTTCCTGAAAACGGTAAATCTTTTCCCTCGATGGAAACGAGGAAAAAAAAAATAAAAATAAATGAATAAGAAGAAAAAAGAAAGAGGAGGAAAAAAGCAAAAAACAATCTTCGCGCCTCGAGGAGTACCTACGCGATGTAAAAGTGCTTCCATCCGATTGGCCCGACGTCTCCGACCTTTCGCACACCACTATCGAGCCTCGATTCGTTTCAAGTCCCTCTCATACATATTTATAAATATTTATAAAAAGTTGTAGGTTACGTTTGTTCCAACATCTCGGAAGAGCTTTTACACCTCGCTCCCTCTCCTCCCGGGTGAATTTCACCGAGAGGTATCGTACACCTGCGCACCTCTCGACGTGCCATCCTTCTCCACACGTACGTACCATGCTACGTACGTGTGGAGAAAAAACAAAAACATGAAAATGTACGAATGACGTGGCAAAATGGAAGGCGTGCCGAAGTTTGTCGAAACGCGGCCGAAGCAAGAATAAATAAATGGTTAGGATGTGAGAAAGTGGGGTGGGGGGGGGGGGAGTATAGCGACACTAGAGCGTGAAACGAGAAACATTGTGCCGTTGTGTCGTCCGATCAGCACGTGATCGGGTTCTACATGACGTCCAAAATCCTCGAGGGTTCATCGAGACTGTACCGTTTTCTATACCGCAATCGTACCCGTATCTTCCCTTTCTCTCATCTATCGGCCGATATACAACAGAGTATTCCCGAATACACCTCGTACCGTGTATTCTATTTTCTACGTTCTGCCGTCTCGATCTTAGTCTTCCCTCCATTCGTCTCCTCCCTCCTCTGTCGTTCCTTCTCTTTCTTCAAGTTCACACCGCATCGAGTTTTCCCCGACCACTAGCTCGCAACACTCCCGTTAACTCTCCCGTGGAAAATCGGCCTGGCTGCTGGAACAACCTGAAACCTCATCGGAGACGAGAAATTCTCCGAACTGTAGAGAAAGGAGATCTCTACGTGTGCGCTCTGCACACGGCCCGATAATTCAATATCGTTATCCTTTCGACACGACCCCCGAGCTTTAGCACCACGTATATACATATATATATATGTGTGTGTGTGAGAGTAAGGTATAGCGTACTATGGGAACTATATCGCAGTATTACCTCGATGCTCCGATAGTTCGTACCATGTGGCGTTCGACTGAAATCTAATTTGATACGTTACACCAATTAGCCTCGACTTTTTATCAGTAGCTGCCTCGTACTATTACACAATCAATTTTTTTTCGTTAACAAATGGATCGTCTTCCAGGAATTTGGTAGAACAGAAAAATGAATTTTCAGTGTAATGCCTACCAATTTCGAGTGTGGTGTGTCGAGGGACAGTAAGTAGTACGCATTTATTCGCGATTAAATATTGACGGAAAACTTAGCAGAAACACGCCACTGATAGGAAAGAATCAATAATGTAGGAAGGTGAATATTTATCGAGTTGGAAAATTTGATTGAGAATAATTGTGATTACGAGCTTCTTGAATTGTTATAAGTTTTCTTTTTTTTTTATATTTTGGTAAATATTTTATACGTGAAATGGAGAGGATGGGATATTTTTGCAATGGATTTTTCGATAGGTTTGTCGTGTATTGTATAGGAGTGGTCGATAGCTGAGGGATTAAAGGCGCTATTGTACATTCATGTTTGCGACATGGACCACTCGCACATCAACACCAACTCCGGCTCTCATATAGGAATAGTAATAGTTGTACGATTCTCGCCACGGACCGTCGCGCGAAGTGTTCGTTCCGATGGGCTTAGAAATCGTAGGGAGCAACCGATGCGGTTATTTCGTTGCCGCTAACCGACTTGCAAATTGCCTTTATGCAGTTTCCTAGTTAAACGGTTATAGTGGATAAGCAAAGCATTCCGCTTGCCACGTGCAATTAGAACACTTCTAATTTAACGCGCAGACGCGTTTCGTATACGCCATGGAGAAGTAGAACGAAGCTGATCCAAAGTATGATGCAACGATGAGAGATCGTGATTGTTGTGCCATTCTGTTGTACAAATCGGCTTATCGTACAGTGCGAAAGTTTTGCGGCCAGATACGACGTTATAAGCTGATAATTCCAGTATGGAGCATTACGCAGTCATAAAGTTTTGTCTAAGAACGAAATTTACGCTCGCACGAGTCTTTAATCCATCGTGTGGTCAAGATAAAATTTAGAGGAAATTGAAGTTGAAGAAATTTGGAAATTTTGTCTTGGAAAATAATTTTGTTATATAATTTATTTCATTATTTTTCTTTTGGTTTTAGTCTTGTTGCAGTTTAGAGTTGATGTAGATGGGTTGAAAATTGAAATTGTATCGCTACTTTAATTCTTTGTATGGTTAAGATAAATTTAGAGGAAATTAAAGTAAAAGAAATTTGGAAACTTTGTCTTGAAAAAATAATTTTTGACTATCATTAATTTCATTATTTTTCTTTTGGTTTTATTGTTGTTGTAGTCGGGAGTTAATGGAGACACATCGAAGATTGAAATTTTATCGAACTTTAATCCCCCGTACGTTCAAGATAAAATTTAGAGGAAATTAAAGTTAAAGAAATTTGGAAACTTTGTCTTGAGAAATAATTATTTAATATAATTTATTTCATTATTTTTCTTTTGGTTTTATTCTTATTGCAGTCGGGAGTTGATGGAGGTACGTCGAAGATATGGAGGTACGTCGAAGATTGAGATTTTATCGGACTTTAATCTCTCATACGGTCAAGATAAAATTTAGAGGAAATTAAAGTTAAAGAAATTTGGAAACTTTGTCTTGAAAAATAATTTTTGATTATAATTTATTTCATTATATTTCTTTTGGTTTTATTCTTGTTGCAGTCGGGAGTTGATGGAGACACATCGAAGATTGAAATTTTATCAGACTTTAATCCCCCGTACAGAAATTTGGAAACTGTCTTAAAAAATAATTTTTTACTATACTTTATTTCACTATTTTTCTTTTGGTTTTATTCTTGTTGCAGTTGGCAGTTGATGGAGATACGTTGACGTTTGAAATTTTATTGAACATTTTGGCATGGGAGACGACTGGATTGAATTATGTGGAGAATAAATGAATTAATTATAACGATGCGTCATATTTGACAGCTGAGATATGTCACACGCGTAACTTCAATCGGTTCAATTTTGTACTCTACCATTTTCGATTGGAACTGTCTAAATTGTCGAAGTTTTATTCTTTAAATTGGCAAGTGATGGTTTCTTTTTCATTTCATCGCGAAATTACGAAGAGTGAGAATTTCAGTTATTTACCGTATAAAAACCGATAATTGAGTTCGGTGGCCGGTCCCACACTCCTAAATGAAGAAGCACGTCGAAGGGAAGTCAGAACGTTCCGGTCGGACTTTCTCTCAAAGCCTGGCCATAGATTCCACCCCTAAATTCCACGTGCAGTCGCGTAAGAAAAAGCGTATTTCGAGAAAATCTACCGGGCGAATTTCCAGGTTGGTGTTATCACCGAACTTCGTCGAATAAAAATATAAATTTCATTCAATTTTTCCAATCTCTAATAAAAGAGAAATTGTTACGCCCGTATGAACATATTAATCGTGAAAAATATATAAAAAAATTAATTTTGCGCAGAATTTTTTACGATCCAGTATTTCTCAAGTTTATCTCATCAGCGATCGAAAATGCATACAGTTACGTTTAAACTAATGGAACATCGAGTAATAATTCCGAATTAAAAATAATTTATATCAATATTAATGAAATTATTCGTGCGAATTAAGTAATCGATGTTAAATTTACGCATCGTTCGTCATTTAAAAACAAAAATTCACGTTAATAAACTAAGTTCTCGCTGTTTATCGATAGATGGCTCCAAAAGTGAAAGGTAGCCGATTTTGACGCATCAAAGTGTCATGGCGTAAGCTTAGACATTCAGTTAACAAGTGGCTTCGACAAAATCGTGATTTCATTGCGGCGTCATATTCTTTTATTTGAAT